>KK117706.1:532150-609308 GCA_000611955.2 Stegodyphus mimosarum
GAAACGATAGTCTAAGTTCTGGGTATCCTCCTAAATTTCAAAATTTAGTTCTTTCTGAATTGTTGCCTTTCAGGGCAATCTCTCATAGTCCAGCGTTCTACATTTTTTCTTTAGAATATTTCTACATCTCTTCATTCAGCAATTTGATAGTTAATATAAAATACACAAGTCATAAGGATTCAGTTCGCTTCTACGAACTTGGATAAACTTTATTTCTCTTTCTTAAGTCAATATTTACCCTCAATCCACTTCCTGTTCAATTTCCTTAACGCTACTAGCTTACATTCTTTCTTGTTCTAAGTAGGTTGATGGGAGATAAAATAGCTTTTAAAACAAAATCGAGTAAAGGGAAACTCAAATACTGCTAACGTCAAGGCTGCTAAAGATTAGTCGGCCGCGGAACAACCTCAGTCCACACAAGATTTCATTTCATCTTGACAGTTGAAGCTTCTCTTTCTTGAGTTATTCTAAATAAATGAAACTCGGGGGGGGGGGGGGGAAATTTTTGTTTTACACACAGTTCAATAATGCTATAAATATGGCATGAGTTTCAAAAGTTTAGAAGATATATTTTCTTTCTTTAACTTTCTATTTCTAAAAGTTTTCTATGAAACCGTTTATTAATGAGATATAATTCTTGCAGTTAATATTTTTCACAAAATTCCATGACGCGTCTATCAGTTTTGATTTGGAACAGAGAAACAGTTTATAGGATATCAGACGAATATGCGCTTAGACTAACGTGAGAACGTTATATATTGTCTGTATATTTAAAGGGTGAAAAATAATGCAATTCTATGAAAATATTAATTTTTTTAATTGGATATATCATGACTAAAATTTTCTTTAAATCAATACGATTAAGTATAGAAAATAATATTCTTAAGAATTGCATCTACTGCTTTTAAATAGTTTAGTTTGTTAATTAGTAACAGTCTGATTAAATATAAAAAAATAAAATCTTGCGTGAAACATTGCAAAATGTGAAACATTGCAAAATCCTGTTTCTAGACTAATAGCACTTCTTCAATATAGTAAGCTACAACTGATAATCCTAAGATAGTGAATTCAACCTCAGCTGATTCAAAGAAATCTATAAAAATAATTTTGTCGATTCAAGAAACTCACAAAATTGTTTGGTACTTACGGAAAATCCCGTCGACCAGAAGAGACGGCGCCAATCGCACCAAACCAAAAAAAACCATTTACTAAATACAAGAAAAACTGTTCTATTCCTTTTCTTTCAAATTTGTTATATTATCATTTATTTATATTTAATTTTTCATTAAAAATTTCCATTATTTTTCCATAATATCGCTATATCGTAGCCATTAACACATTTTTGAGGCCGGTGAGATTTCATAACTTTGGAAATATTCCACAGCATGCTCTTCTGTAGTAGGCAAGTCCCACATTTTAATCATTTTATTTTTTTCGAAAATGCGTGATAGAGGGAAAAAAAGGAATCTATTCAAGAATAATAACTAACACGTGTAATCCAGGTTACATCAAACCCAGCGTGTCTGAAGAAAACTTTCCATTTTTGGCGAAAAATGGAGTAGTTTGGCGTCTTTTCTTTAATCGGCTCGATGGGTTTTTACGTAAGTACCAATTTTCTTTTTTTTTTTTCGAAGAGGGGAGAGACATCTATAATCTTCAGAAATAAAACTTTTTTTAAAGAATTGAATATATTAATTTTGCTTACACTTTCTATTGAAAAGTAAAAGAAAATCATTACTTCATTTTAAATTACCCGTGAAAATTTATCTACTTTATATTATTTTAGGTAACAACAACAATAATAAAAATATTGCTTAACTATTCATTCCAGATTTTTTGTTTTCAACTCCACAAGACATCCAAAGTACCTTTCGAGTTTTGATTTTAACTTGTGAAGCCTCATGGTTCCCTGGAACACTTTATGTGATCGTTGCTTTAAGGTAACAAGCATCATAATTAATTAAAATGAGAGGTGTGTTATATCCCGTAAAGGATTCAAAGGCTAAATTCGTTACGTATGCAAAATGTTCATATCGTGTAGTATAAGCAAATAGCATCACAATATATTTATAAGATTTCATTTCTGTCTTTTTCTCAATTTGGAAACTTTTCTGACTTCAAATGTAAATTTATGAAACAAATATGTTTGAAAATACAATATATCGCAAAAATCTGTAGTTGTTTTAGAGTTCAAGTTTCTCAAAATTTTGATTAAGACTTCATTCACACAAAAGAGAATTTTCGAAAGGAAAGTTCAGTCGTATTGTAAGTTTAATATTAATAAAAGTTATTTTTAGCCCATTCCTAATTATCTCTAAAATTCGATATGGTTAAGCTTTACAATAATAATGGCAATACTATCAATTTTGCTGGGCTTATTTCTAAGGAATAAAAGATTGCTTTTCCTAGAAAAAGACAATGTAGCCTTAAAGCTAACTTAAAGCTGGTTTTATTTCCCAGAAAAAGAAGTTATGAATTTCCTGTTGGATAACATAAATACAAGTAATTTTCTTTTACAAGTTCTTCTAAATTTTACTCTTTAGTAAACGAATCTGAAGCAATTGAAAAAAAAACACCACCTTGCGTATTTTGTCTTGTTTAACTCATTTAACTTTCTATTACAATATACAAAGTTTTAGATAAAATATGGCAACTGGCTCTGATTTTTTATATATTGCTCCTAGAGCTGTATTTACATTTAGAAATTTCCTTAAAATAAAATAGAGAATTTTTTTAACATTTTTTAACACTATGGTTGAAGGGTTTTCTAAAAATAAAAGCTAAATTTTATTATGGTTCACATAGAACAAAATTTCAGGGATTAAAATATTCATCGTATTTCATATTTTTGTGTGATAAATTCTCGGAGTCATTTCTGAACGTTTTACTGATGCACACTATTATTATGCAATAATTTCGACTTAAATTTTTATCTTTAGGGGGAATATACAAAACAAAAGTTGCTCGCTTTGGCTATGAAGGATTTCATCGTGGATAAAACCATATTCCTTATATTTCGAATTGGTCTAAAAGTTCTACTCCTAACCGTACAGAACTTTCGTTTTTAACTAAAATAAAATACGGAGGCTGAACTGGGGAAGGAGTACTGTCACCTGTAATGTGCTCAAGGCTTTTGCCAAAGACAGACACAATCCTGCCCTCCTAGACAAAAAATTCGTGGACCTAATGTTATGCTACTCTAAAAAAGTGAAATAAATCACAACAAATAAGATAAAAAATCAGAAACGAATTTTTCCCAAATGTTTTAAAATTCACTGATCTAACACTACTAACATGTTCTATTTTGAAATATGAGATACCTGAAAATGTTTACAATCCTATTCATGTAGAATAAATACATGCAATGCCTTTCTATATTCAGTATCTTTCAAGTTGTAAGATATCGACAAGTAGTATTAGATGCCTACCATATCGTTTTGGATTTTATAAACTAGCACTTTGCTTTCACAAACTTGCACAGACTTTATTCTCCATCCCTTTTTTTCGTTAAATTATTTAACCTGAAAAGTTATTCAACATCCTATAAATACTTTGTTAACAAGAGTTTTATTTTCTTAAATGTTATTTTTACTGGAATTTGAATATACATGACTTAGTTAGATTTAGTTTTTTTACTGAAGTTTGGGCATACACAAAAACGAAATTTCATTTGAACATACATGACGCATTTATGCTAGCATATATCTTCTGCCTAATTATACCATTCTAGAGGTAAAACTCTTGCGAAAGGTTTAAGAATGAGTCGGAATGCATTGCGTGAGAAAGGTTTACGCAAACTACCTACATATGAGGAGGTTAACAACAGCTGCCAAGGCATTGAACGAGGGCTGGAAAATGCAAATAGCTCCTCGGAGTTTGCCTCTACATTGTACCCACATGCAACATCCATTTATGCTTCGATTGCAAGTTTCCTCCTAATCTCCTTTTTATTTCCTCTTCTCTTTGTTGTCTGATGCGAGAGGATTTTTGATAGAAGAGTGCTTTCTGTAAAAGCTGCCTTAGTTCAATAAGCGAGACTAATAACCAGCTTGATAAATTGTAGCTGGAATTATTTATTCTCTATAAAATATCGATAGTTTCATGACTCCACTAATATGCTCATTAATTTATTTACAATTGTACAGTTATTATCTTCACTCATAAAACAAAAATTGAAAGATAGGGAAATAAATTCCCCTTTTTACAAAAATTGCGTATAGGACAAGGATATAAAAAATTTCACCGGAATAGTAGTAGTAGGGATGTAAAACTAACCGCGTTTCTTTCTTCTGATGCATGTACGTGGTGGCAGTTTATTAAAGATTCGTATAATTTACAAGGCATGGAAGTCTGATATTTAAGATAGAATGAAGGAAATTAAATTTATGATACATGTGGATGTTTCTGTCGCTATGTTGCGAATGCTCGTCTTTTAATATTTTTATTACATTGTGAATGATTATAATGGGTTAAAAATTTTAATTTATTGTCGTTTTTATCATTAACAATTCGAAATTTTTAAGGTTACCAGTTATGCATTTTCTTAAGTTTACCTTATTAATTTCATAATCTTACATCGAACAACTGCCCAGTTTCTTGGTAATCTTCCCGCTTTCCCCATTCTTTATCATCATGAAGACACGAGTGTTTTCTTCGCAATGCTTAAATGGAGTAATACGGTTTTTGGTTTGGTTTATTCGATTATAGCAAAATACTCGAGGGATATCTGCCTAAGAGAGGGATGACTTCCTGAAGAACGTTCTGAGGGAAACCGGATCATATACATATTACACACGGGGAAAACCATTTAAACAATAATGCAGCCAGCCCGTTCGCCAGGATTCGAGCCCCGGAATAAACTGAGTGACTCTACCGCTCGGCCGCTGGTGGGCTGGGTGGTATGGTGGAATTGTTGAAAAAAATATACTTGATATATTTATAAAAATATAATTTTATCATTCTTTTCTTAGAGACTGATGCGTATATTTGAATACGCTGTTTTTTCTCAACGTTATTCTCTATAAAAAAGTTTTTTTTTCTCAACTGGTATTCAAACAAACTTTCGCAACGTTGAGTGCCAGCTATATTAATTAAAGTTAAATATAAATTAGTCATAACAGCTCGAAGTCTGTCCGCCTGAAGCAGATTTATTAAGTCTGTTCCTTACCATCGCCTTACTACTCTCTAAGCAGACGCTTTCGTCATAAAGTAAAAGCTTTCATTACAATGCAAAGCTTCAGATAATTTGTACTTCACGATGAGACACCTTGAACCTCAAGTTTTATGCTGATCTGACTGGTTGCGCTATTCGCACATGCGCAAATGTGATATTAAATTTTACACGGAAGTCGATAATTTACTTGCAATGCACTGGAATTGATGTTTCTGCAAATATTGTAGAAGGATTCCTATGCTGATGTTAATCAAGAACATCAGAAGTTTAGACTTCTAAGTTTAACTTCGGAATTTTCAGCTTGATTCAGAATTTTAGCTGGAATATAATTGCTACTTAACATGCTCTATCACTAGTGATCGAAACAGACTAAGTATATCTTAGATATTTGAAACTTTTGTAAAGTTTAGTCTACCTTATACTAACCATTTGACATAAGTTGAATCTATTCTCTCATTTCTCACTCCGCACATACGTTTTCATCAGAAAAGTCTTTTAATGCAAATATGTGAATACAAGGAAAATTTAAGTAGCCGGAGAATCGACATAAAATATGGTTGCTAGATAGATTAAGACATCAGCTAGAAATCCGTGACGTAAACTATAATGCACTACCTCAAAACTACCTAAGTTCTAACTTCCTTGCGGTAATGTTTAATTCCCGTTTCATTATGGCAGTACTGTTTCTGGCGGAGTATTCAATTCTGTTTCTGAACCAAGGATATAGTTGCTATTCGAGCTACAGTTAAATTCTGTACTTTAGGTTGCAAAACATCAAGTTGATTATTTCACTATTAATATTTTATTTAAGAACTGCAAAACCTTTTTCATTCTATGGCAACTATTTATGTTAAGTTGATGGCAAGAACCGGCTAATATATATTGGTAGTATATTTTACAACTAAACTTTTTCTTGAATGGAAAACTCGTTTTTCCAGGCGCATCAAAGCTTCCGCTTAGTTTTCAGTTAAACAAATAGTAGTAATAAACAGACTTTCTTTATAGTTTGGAAGTTATAGTGCTTTCTAGATATCAAATAGGATTCCGTCCAAATTCATGCATTGAAATCTTGAACCTTCTGGAATTAGATAAAGCAACAGATCGGCATTACTACACTTGATGTAATTAATTAATAATGTTACACAGTATCTTGACTGAAATTCAGTTTTTCATGTTGACAGATTAAATTAAGAAACAACGTACTTACTTTATGAAAATATTTTTAATTAATGACGTAGCATAAAACTGATGTCAAGTCATTTACTTTTGATAATTTAAAAATAAAATACAAAATTTCCTTCCTCGGTTAAATAAGGACTAAATAAAAAGCTGAATAATAAAACTACATTTTTAGTTAATTAACTATAATTCTCCTCTCTTATAATGCTTAACATAAAATTTTAGTCTCATAGACGGTCTAGTGGTTAGGGGAGCCTACTAGAGTACTGAAGGGACCAGGTTCGAATTCCAGAGAATACGTGGATGTTTGTAAATGTATAGTGTCCGTGCGGCATGGGGGCACTCTAAATATGTGGCGAGCCGAAACTCTCGTATATGGAATGAATGATATGAAGGTATATGGTATGAAGCGTATGGTTTGGTGGAAGGGAATAGGGGTGGGAGACCTCGGATCACTCAAAATTTGGGTGGAAAATAGAAGTCCAACTTCTCTTTGTAGTAGGCTCTGGCAACCATTCTTCCGCGTAACACGGACACGACAACAACGCCACACAACAACATAAAATTTTAAATGCTGAAACATTTTGCTTCCTATCGTGTGATTATTTTAGTCACTTATTCAAAGCGCTTTTGTTAGTTTTATGAGTTTGCTTTTGCTTTGTTAACAGATAAAACTCGGTTAAACCCGTTTTATTCCTTCTTGCATTCTTTTCTGCTAACAGTGTGGGATATATACAGCGTCGGATTTCTGCCTAGGCCTACGGGCCCCGGTGGTGGAATCTTTACATAAGCTAAAAAGCCTTCATTCGTTCTTTTGCACAGAAGAATGTTCGTCGTATGATTCTATGAATTTTGTAGAATAACGTAACTATAGTAACATAGACTGTATTATTCTGAATTCTGAAGTTTAATAAAGTCATTAAAGTCGATTAAAATTATATGTTCTGTACTAGTGCATTTAATTTGCTAAATTTCCAAAATAGCTTCGAGATGGAGGGGGGGATCCAAATGTCAAGTGCCTAGGGGCCCTGTGTCTCTAAGTCCGGCCATGGATATATATATCCATATATATATAAGAAGTTAAAAATATGGCTCAACAAAGATTATGATGAGCTGTAATGTTAATTCGTGTGCGTAGTGTTACTTATTTTGATTCAGCTATAGTTTTACTTCTGCTAAAAATTTAAATTTAGAATACTCAAACACTTACGATTCACCAAATTTGTTACTCAATTGAGGAAGCAAATTTAGTTTGCGAAAGACATCTGATATGAACGTTCACATAATAATATCAAGGAATCCACAGTGTTAGAAACGCATCAGTTGAAATATCCTCTTCAGAATAGAAATGGCAGATATTCTGTGTGGTGTAACTGAATTTATTGCTAAATTTAAACTTCTTTGATTTTATCGCTTTAAGTTGAGAAAACTTGAAATACTGAGTTAGCGAAGGGCAATTTGTACAGTTGGAACCTATAATGAGATTTTGCCAAAACTCTTTTTGCCAAACTCGTAAACTAATTAGCGATTGGCATTAACTTGAATGAAGACAATTGCTAAAATGTTTTATTTCAGGCTGGCAAAGACAACGTTACTTCGAATAAATTTTGCTTTCGGTCGGTCACTGTAAATCCGCTTTCATCTAATACTTAAAAATAAAACATTTTGCACGCAATGTTTTATAAAATAAGATTAAAAAATAAAAATATGATTATCTGCTTTTTTAATCAGACATCACTCATTTATAAATATTTCATTATTAAATTTATATGATTATTTATAATTATTATATTTTTATGACTTGTATATAAGCAACATGCATCTTAAGTTCTCGTAAGCAGATATGCGTAAATTTTTAAATGCAATAGAAGTACACTTCTGAAATATTTTTAAGGAGAAAAAATTACGTTTTTTATATTAATGACTATTCCCTCTCGTTTTCTTGTATTTAAAAAAGTAAAATTAATTAGTAAATTTTTGTATAATTCTTTCAAATGAAGGACTAAAATCTTCCACTTGTCTTGAATTAATTCAGTAACGCAAGATTAAAAAAATAATAATTAAATTATAAATTAAAAGCGTGTTACCTGTAAGCGAAGTATTAAGCATGTTGCTTCGTGTATATTTGGCATAAAGTTTCTAACATTATTTTTGAAATAGCAAGGTTTTTTCAGTGCAAGTTTTAAAACTTATATTTTACATTTCCTCCTATAAGAACAATTTAGCAGTTTTATAGCGAGATTTTAAAAGATAAAATTTAGTATACAACAGCATTTGTATAGATACGAGATGCCAAAAATGCTGTATTAAGTTTGACGCCAGGTGAATATAATGGCTTCATAAATTCACTTATTTTGTTGTGCAATGTAATATGAACGTAGAGAGTTTTATTTAAATAATTCAATATCTAAAACTACTACCTTGTTGCTAAACATTTCTGTCTTCTGATATTTCGCTGTAAAAAAATGCCAGAATAAGCTATTAAGTTTTATCCAGTGTTTCCCTTTTCGTAAGTAATACAAATTATATAATTAACTGTATATATATATTAATACATTAATGTAAGTATCATTTTACGAATACTTGCCACAGCACATTTCTAGTGAATTGAATTTATTCAAAACAAAAGTACTATTTTCTCACGAAACAAATAGGAAACTTCATCCTTTCTATAATGATGCTTTCCTACTCTTTGGTGTATACCAAAACACGTCTATATTATTAAACTTATATATACCAAAACATTTGCTACATACTGAATACAGTTTAATTGCTGTACAGAAGTACGCAATAGTTATAATGCATTGTTTAGTATGAAATAATAAAAAATTTGCCGTACATACACATTTATGCAGATTTATGATAGAACACAATAACGTAAACTTAAGAAAATGCATTGTAGTACAATGCTCCTAAGTTTGTTGCGCACTGTAGTTTAATTTTTTCCCTTTAACGTTTAGTTAGTGTTTTATTCATAAAGCAATAGCCAAAGAAATTCTAAAATGTCTAAAATATACAACGTGCTGATTAATGAAACTCTACACCTTTGCCGACGTTTTCTGGTTTTCTTATGAAATTCACTAACAGCATAATATTCTTTTCTTTTAAGTCCTGTTTACTGCTTCGGTAACATATCTGCACTGCAATAATTTGTACAATTATCTGTGAAAATGCAGATGCAAACAAATCATGCTGCAATTTATTTGCTTTTATAAGTTTTAAAAAAAATTAAATCTTACTTTTAAGTAAGACAGCTGCTTAATAAATTTTTATCAGGTCTTCTAGGGAATTTTCCAAAATTATGATAAAAGTTTTAGATCTATTTTGATAAAGTTAAATCAGTCAGAAAATTATAGAAAGTTTTAGTACAGTCTTCTACTTAACGTTACTGATTTGTATTTCAGAATTTATTTATTTAGAGACTATAAAAATAAACAGATCTAGGCAGCACCTCAAAATGATTGGAAAAACAGGTAGAAAGAAACAGATCCACGTACGAAGCGTCATTCGGTACAAAGGTGATGAATAGTTTTTATCAAATATTATGCCTACAGATTTCTGGTCACGCCAAAGTCCTGCAGACATAAAAAGATTTATTGTAGAGGATCTCTGACACATGAAATTTATTTTATGGCCTTCTCTAGTAACTTGTTGAGACTAGTGAATATAAAACACGAAGGCGAATACCGCATCTTCTGTATGATTAACTTACTGTGAAATATCTGGGATGCTAAATAATAAGGATCATGTAAGAGATTATAGGATTTGGCTTAATTTACAGGTTTTTTCCCCTCAGCGTACGATTTAACACAAGTTTTAAAGCTGTAAATTAAAACAAAAAGCTGAAAATATTATAACTGGCCTCATAGAATAAGTATTTGATTTCTCCTTGTTAGTAATGAGCATATTCATTTTGAATTGTCAGATTCGTCATCTATCATTTAATTTTTTTTTAAATTTTGAAACACTTGGTGTCATATTTATTAACAGGAAATCTATTAAGTAATGAAACAAGAATGATCAGGTTATTATTGAAAAAAAGGAAGATAACGACCTTCCTTAACTAAAAAGAAAATGGCAAAAGTGCCCTAAAGGCTTTTAAGGCAATTAAGAGGTTTTGCGTAATTAAACAGAAATGCGTTTGCTTTAAAAACTATCCAGAACACATTACGAACTTCCAAAGTGATTGCAAATATTAAGGCTTTATGCTCATGTACCTTCTGAAACAAGTTTTAAATTAACCAATAAAAGTGGATGGAATGAATTCTTTTAAACCTAGTTTCAAATTCTCAGTGCGGAATAATAATGTTCAAGGTGTTATTGTTTTGTTTCCTGATTAAATGCGTTACTCTTCTCCCTCGCTAATCATCATATTATAATGTGTTTTGCCTTGTCACGACTTTAGCTTTGGGACTGAGCAAGATTTAAAGAAATCATCTTTGAATTTCCTTTCTCCGAGATTAGGCGATAACTTCTTCAACACTGTTATAATCTGTGGTCTGCAAGGCTTTTCTTCGAATGAAAAATCCATGTTTCATCATTTATCGAAAAATGTATATTTAACATTTTTATGCTTGACTCTAAATTTTACTAATATTAAGAGTGAGAAATTCATTAACAGCTTTTGGAATCGAAATGTATATTTCTAATCGATAAAGCATTATTATTTTTACATTAACTACCTAACTCTACTATTACTACATTAGCAGTTTACTTTAAATCCACTTTATTCAAATTTATTAATGTCCTTAACATAAAACGTTTAAGAAAAGCCGATTTAACGCTAATCGTTATCCTAAAAGGTAACACCATCCAATACTTACTAAACTTAAAACTGAAATATTTCACTATTAATTTTAACTATTTCAACCTGGAACCCGTTTTAATGAATTACTTCTGTACTTGAATGGGGGTGGCTTAATATCCAACTTTCAATATCTCTCAAGAGACTAGTTTGCTGCGATTTAAATTAACATCATTCTTAAATACAAAAGCATGGTAAAACAGCTGCGTGGTAGCATAGCTAAACCTGCTTTATATCTTTAAAAGAAATAATTTCTATTCATTGTTTCCCAAATGATTAAGCTTCAAAGATTCTACCCTTTAATTAAATAACTAATTCTTCTTCCTTAAACATTCCTAATCGCACAATTCTTCTGCTTCTTTTACCTTAATATATTGATTTAAAATTGCGAACCATTTTTTAAATGTAATCTCAAAATGTTTGAAATTTTAGCAGAGTGTATTTAATGTATTGTTAGACATTTTTTGCGACTTAGACTGATATTAGCTGTATTTTTAAGTCATATGATTCCTTAAACACCTTAACAGTCGACTAATCATACGGGGCTTAATTAAGGGGTTCTGGCATTATTTTGCCCGAAAATTTAATTTTATATACAATTGACCCATAGGTTTTTATAGTCCCATATCTATCTTCTGCGTCCATAATCAGAAGTCACACATTTTAAGCATATCCCGCTCTTTCTGTTTACTTCGTCACATTTTGCCTGTTGAAAGGTAAATGTTTTATCATATTAAAGCTCTTTTACATATTTATTGCAGTGTAATGCGTGTTGCATTATTTAACTTCTGTAGAAAATGTGTAATGCGTTCAGTAGAAAAAAATACATTTATATGTCTCAAGAGCATGGGTTTACATTGCAATTCATTCACATTTCCTACTTAGACAATATCTAACGAGGCTAATAAGTAAAAGATTCTTGTAATAATACAATAGTTGAAGCATTTCCGCCCTGAAAATGTACTGAATTAATTTAACAAGAACTTGTTATTGAGCCCTTGAATGTTTTGAAGGTTTATAAAAACTTAACTAATATTGATTTTCTAATCAAACTCAAGTCTAATTTACGTAATCTACTTAGTAAGCCACACTGACAATTTACCGAATATTTGCATCTTACGTAGCTTTCATTTTAATCAAAGTTTTTCTGTCGCTCGGAAAAAAGGTATAAATTAGTTTCTTTTTCCAACAAGAAATGATACCAGATGCTTCCCTGAAGACGTTATGGTTTTATTTTTAATCTATCATTTATGTAAAAAGGAATAAAGTTTACGACATAGTGTATCTCAGTAACTATTCCACTAGACAGTAAATGAAGCCCCTCGTTACTTTCCATCAGCAGCTTTAAAAATTAGTTGCTTATTTTTTCCGAATTTCTTTAGGTAATGTTAAGAAAATAATAACCCAACCTGAGCATAATGAACTTACCTTGACAAATTAATATTGCAAAACATTTTTAAGTCTTTTAATTATTATTATTCAGAAAAATATGAAATAATAGTTTTAATTTTTTTTTCTTTTATTCTTATCGAAAGTTCTAAAATATTTCAGCTAATTCTAAATGGAATTTATTGAAAATATTTCAAGTATAGAAGAAAATTACTTATGCTCAGTAATAACTTTAGAATTTCAAAAATAACCGTATGAAACATTAATGTACGTTTAATATCTGAAAACTTAATTGAGCTTTTTATCAGAAAGTACTCAGCCTTTTCATCTTCTTGCGCAATTTGTAATACATGGTTAAGGACCTTATAAAAATTACAAATATCTTAAATATACTGAAGATCTTCGTAATATCTTTTTAATCTTTTATAGGAATTTATTAAGATCTTTATAAATATATATCAGTATTTCGACATACAGAGCTGTGCTAAGATATTTTTTCACCTGATGCAAAAAGTTAAATGCACGCCCCTATATATAGTATATATCTTGGAGATGTAATATAGAGAGTTTTCTTTTTATGATTTATAGTGAATTATTGCTTTATTACTTTGCAGCTTTAGCGCAAGTCTTGGGCTTATTAATTTACTTTTAATTACTTTCATTAGGAATATATATATATATATATCAAAATAGCTATACTTGTATTAAACAAAAGTAACTGTATTAAATCAAAATATCAGAATTCTTGAAGTATTTTTAATCGTAGCTTTATAGATTCAGAAAAATAATATATCCAATTATATATAATTTTCAAATGAAAATGTTTCAAAAATCCTTTTTTCATAAATGCGAAATAACATTGAAATACACATTGCATTAATTTCCAGGTTTTCTTGCAATTCTTCCTATTGTTTTATTAATTTAAGTTTCCCGAAGCTTATTTTCCCTTATAATTAAAGTAATTTTCGAATTCACATAGCCAATTTGGCGCCCCTTCTAGTAATTCACCTGAGGCAAGTGCCTCACTCTTGTCCCGGCTGTGTCGGCAGTGCCGTTCCACATCTAGGTTATCATCGATCAGAATTCCCTTGGCATGCTCAAAGAGAAAAAAACATCGCAGTTCTAAAACATCAAAGTACAAATAATAAAAATAATATTCGTCGAAAATAAAGCTTTTCAATAACTTCGCAGTTTAAAAACATCGTCGTCGAAAATATCGTGGTAAAAAATAAAGCACCTACAAATCCTTGCATGGCGATAACATCGCAAACATGCGTTTTTCCAGCTGTACTAGTTGTAAATGCATATTCGCATAATGATTGTGAGCGCAGGAAGAAAAAAAAGAACACTTTTATTTTTATATTTCATAATTTTGAATTAAACTAATAAATGTTTGCTGAAAAAGAACTTAAGCATTTAAAAACTGAGAATGAATAGAAAATTAATGCAACTTCTAGCACTTAATAGAATTTTAGACATACGTAGTTAACTAATAAAGGATACAAATACAATTTTTTTCATAAAGTTTTACTAATACTTTTCCATGAAAAATATAATTTGAAAAGTTTAGAAAAAGGAAAATAAGTAACTGCATGAGATTACATTCATGAGAATTGTTAAATTAATTATCAAATTATTTTCTTTCACGTTTATTAATTTATCAGTAAAACTTCATAAAAAATTAATTTACTTTACTTCTGACATTTATTAGTTAATTAGGTAAGTTTGAATTCTATTACGTGCTATAGGTTGCATTGATTTTTAACTCATTTTCAGTTTTTAAAAGCTTAAGTTTCTTTCTTTATCAGAAAAATTTATTAGTTAATTCAAAATTATGAAATATAAAAATAAAAACGCTCCTTTTTCCTTCTTCCGCTCACAAATCATTACGCGAATATGCATTTACAACTTGTAGAGCCGGAAAAACGCATGTCTGCAATGTTATCTATCGTCATGCGATTATTTGTAGGTGCTTTAACTTTACCACGATATTTTCGACAACGATGTTTTTAAACTGCGAAGTTATTGAACCGCTTTATTTACGACGACGATATTTCGTACCACGATGTTTTCTCTTTGCTTTCTTTTCTCGCACGATGTTTATTCTATGTTTTTCTTGCGTTGTTTCTCCTCGACGTTTTAGTCCGCGATCTTTTCGGCGGACACCTCGAAAACTGACTTAAATTCTCTCACAACTATCTTATTTAGTCGTAACATTACCTTCTCGTTCTTATGCCTTAACTTTATTTTCTTCATATGCACGTTGTAGTTAAAAAGCAGATTCTTCTATCATGACTGTTCAAAATGTGAATGCAGCAAGTTTTTCATTTCTTCATTACGCAGCTCATTAAATTCACGTTCTTTTTCAATTGCGCTGATGTCCAACTAGACTGCCGCACTGACTAGTACCGCGACTCTCTGCAGGCAAGAATTTTTTTGCGTTAACTAGTAAAGAAACATTTAATCTTTAACTAACCAGTTTTTGTTCAGTTACTTATCCTTTCCATCTTCCCTCACTTTCATTTCTTGGCAGAATGATATTTCAGTTTCGCGTATTGTGTAAAATAGGGTGGAAAGATACTATTTAAGCTAGTGTCTGAGTTATTTCAGATAGAGCGTGTTCTGCCGGTCAGCCACGTTGTTTCGCTGATTTAAGCCTGATATTTTACTGCCGTGCATAGTAATTGCCAGTTTGTGTACTTCGGTGGTAGGCTAAGTGCCAACTCGCGTTAATTATATCTGTGCAGCTTCGGCTGATTATTAACCTTAGTTTTAATTTTATATTTCTATTTTGAGTTGCAGCCAAAAGTATGGCTAAGTTTATAAGCACCAGGAGTACCGTCTGCAAATTATTTCTTGAGTTGAATAAAAGGGTCTTTTCATCCTTCTGACATCTTGTCATTGAAACAGTTTGAACTTAGCAAACAGACGCCCCAGAACCAGCTCCGCCATCTTTAGCAGCCCACCATGCGCACTTTCAGCCAATGAGATCTTAATATTTCGCGTACTGAAACAAATGCATTGTGATGGGATAACAGCAAACGCCTGAACTAATTCGGTTGGACACAGCTGTTAGACTTTCTATGAGTTATCACGATTCATTTATCAGTGCTATTTACTTTTAGGCGCTATACTGAAATATTCATGTACGAGTATATTATACACAGAGTATTAATTTTTTCTTATAGTTAATTAATTTGTCAATCTCGGTTCCACAGTTTTATGAATATTTGTGTAAGAAAAAAATTAGGTTATCAGAAACAGGGGAACGTGTTTCTACATTTTATAATTCTAAATATATAAGAATTATTAGTCTGAGACTTGACATAGTTCTGTCCTATGTGTTGCTAATTTTGTCACGAGGCTATTTATTTTTGCTCTCAGGTGTGGAGTTTTGATTAGGAATCTTCTGAAAGCGGATTCGTTGTTGGCTAAGTTCTTCCAATGAAATTCAGAGGAAAAAACGTAGTTAAAGATATAATGATCTTAGTCTCCTTTTCCCCACATTCAAAGATTTCTGTATAGGAAATAGTTCTGTCATGGAAATATGTCGGAAAAGGGCCGTGACCAGATGCAATATTGGAAAAGGTAGCGGTTGGTTTATTGGTATATTTTTCATTCACTTCTGGAAGGAAACTGTGGGCTCTACTTCCTTCTAGTGCATTGTCTCATTCCTTTTGCCAACTAACAAAGCTTTCTGTTCCAGTTGGAATTTTAAATATGATTGGTACAATGGTATTTCCATAAATCTATCTTCTTCATTGATTTCGGCTGTTTTTGCCAGTTCATCTGCTTTTTCGTTCCCTTGATGTCCATTATGGCCTTTGATCTATGATAGTCAAATTTTCTCATTTTAGATGAGCTTGAGAACTTGCTGATGCCATCTATAACGCTTGGTGTACCCGTAGGATTTTTGATTGCCAACAGAGCAGCCTAGCTGTCTGTTTTAATGTGCAATCTTCCCAAGTAGTATTCTACTGCTACTTGCAGTGACGCTCGAATGGCTGCCAGTTCAGCGTTGGAACACATTATTTTCGGGATTCATGAGTCCGATCCAGCTGAATAAATGATTCTACGTTGATATAAAGAAGACAGCGGGCCCAACTTTATTGTCGATTTTAGATCCGGCTGTAAATGTAGTTGGGTATTCGCTTCTTATTGTCTTTCGAATCTATAGAATTTAATTCTACTGTCGGAAGATACTGGATGTTTATTTTGCGGCCGGAATTTCTATTCGTACTGACTTGGGATGAAGCAGGGACATTAAAAGATTCTCTCCGAGATTCGAAATCCGGAACTTCCGATGCTAGCCGGACATGCGCTCCAGTTACACCACGAAGCCACGCGGTAAGGAAAGAGAAAACAACACATCCTCCCTCACTTAAAGAATGACGGGAGAGGAGAGGACCCAGTCACCGAATCCTAATGGTGACGAATTATCATCCACACTTCCAATTTTTTTTAGTTCGAGAGGCGCTCGCGGAGTCATTAGTGTTTTTTTTTCCATAGATGACGTGAAAAATTGATGGACTTTCTGATGCTAAGATGCTAACCAGACGTGCTTTACCAACGCTTAACCAGACGTGCTTTACCAACGCTTAACCAGACGTGCTTGCCACGACAGCAATTGGTAAGCAGGAAGAAAATCTTAGTTACTTTGTTTCCATGCATTGCGAAACTTTTTACCAGACACTGAGAAAACGCTACGCAGCTGCTGTCTATACTGCCCTTAGATTTAAGAGTAATTTTCATCACAATAGCAGTTTTCGAAGAGATTTAAATGAAATAATTCCTTTAAAATACTTAAAGCTCCTTTTCTTTTTCTATTCTTTTTTATTCAATTCGAAATAGGAGAAAGGTACTGTAAATGTTGAATTAGGCTTTCCTCTCATTTTAAGGAATCGCATTTTAAACCTTTCGAATTCTTTCTCTACATAATAAGACTTTTCTCCTCCTTTTCTGTCTTTTACGTGTATTTCAAATTGGAATTTTATTCATGCAAGGCTATAAATCGCACTTTTTTTATTTTTCGTGTATTTTACATTTTTGTGTTTTATGTAAATTGCGTGGGATGATTTTAAGGCTCTCTGTATGTGCTATTTAAAACAATTCAGTAAGATCGTTTCAGAACTTGCAGATTCAATTTGCAGAACTTGTTTTTATTTTTAAAACTATGTTAATAATTCATAAGATTAATTTATAACAAAATATTAAAATATCGTTCTAAAACACAGTATTGTAATGTCAAATAAAGCTACGCAGAAAATATTTTCCATTAAAAAATTGCCGTGTATGTTCAGAAACTATATGTAATGTTGCATGTTTTTTTATGAGTAATGTTGTGATTGTTTTCTAAATGTTTGCTAAAATAACATTAATAAAATTCATAAATTATTTCTTATAGTCTCATGATATTGCGTGTTGTTTTTAAATGCTCATTTATTTATTTAACATATGTTGTAAGGTAATTATATGCTTATTTATGGTGCATTTCATTTAGTTTTGAAGTTGCAGCCCCTTACTGGTATGACTGTAAGTCTTTATTTCATTAGTATAGTGCAGATCTTTAAATTCTGAATTGATTAAAATTTGAACTGCGGGGATAACTCAGGAAGACCATGACATACGGGCAGAATCCTTTACCGGACCTTAGCGAAAACTTTTATCACCCAACTGGTCACGTTCGGCTGCAACGTTTGGAAATTTCTGAAAAATAAATCTTAGAAGCTCAGGAACAATTCTTCTCGTAGCTTCCAGAAATGCTCATCCTCTGTCATGATCAACCCTATAAACCGGACCCCGAGAACGAGCGCCATTTACATTTATGCATTTTCCCCTTGTTGTAGTTAAATATAAACGAGATTGCATATTTCAAAGACGTTAAAATTGCTGATTGAAAAAGACTCGAGAATGCCGTACAGTACTTTTTTCAGTCTTTTATTAGAAGGAAGAGAAATACGTTACGTACTTTTCTGTCTTTTATTAGAAGGAAGAGATATACATTTTGGAAATCTGAGTTTCCCAAAACTCAGATTTCTTTTAAAGCAACTGAGTTAGTTACACACTCAAAACACATTTTTTATTTGTATCTTTATTGAAAGTATAACAGGTACAATTAAAAATGATTTATTTAACAAATATAACATTTTTCTCGTACTGCTACAAAATTCTTACAAATATTTATCTAAAATGTTAAAGAAACATCACGAGTCTTAAGAAAGGATTAACCATGTAAGTAAAATTAAGCCTTCCAATATTAAAAAATTCTATTATCACTTACAAGCACAGACCATCAAAAAGATATCTCTGACTTCTGAATTCGTATGCAACTTTTAAGGATCCATGCGATAATTCTGTAAACTAATTTGCGCATTCAGAAACTTTTAATAGGCTTTAACAGAAAATTTATTTCTGTTAATCAAAGTCTAATCAAATTATGCAAACATGGTGTCTCGCAACAAAATATGGGTATCTGCTCGCGTTGTAGGATAATTATTGGACAGAGTAAAAGGACAGAGTAACTGTATGTTCGGCATTAATCACATACAAGAATTTGCATCTTAGTATATCAATTATTTTTTTTCTTTTTCTACGTACAGTAATAAAGATTTTAAAATTAACAATTTAAAATAATTTTACAAAGAATTGATCTGATTACTCTTTGAAAGCTAACAACTAGAGTTGGAATGCAGCCTAAAATTTCCCGAATACCATTCCCAATGCTAAACGTTTCAAATATTTCAGATCCCTAATGTAAGAAGAAATAAATAAGAAAGTAAAACTTTTTCTTAAGAGTTTTTAACTAAAGCAAAAAAATACGTTTAATGAAAAACATACCTTAAAGTAAGTTTTTTGGAAATATACACACATTTACTGCAAATAAATTCAGCTAGTAAAAAAGCAGAATTAAAATTTTTGAATTTCATTTTCTCAGTATAACTTTACAGTTCGAATTTTCAACTTTCTTTAAAAAATCTTTTAAATCAATACTTTTTATTAGCATACAGGGAAGAAAATTATTAATATTAAACATGACGCATAAACACAGAAATATCTAAATATGAAACTTTAAATTCTCTCCATAAAGTTTAGAGTGTGGCTCTCAAAAGGCTGCCATGAGACGATCCTAGTCCACTGAATTTACAATAATTGCGTCCCGTTTTTCAATGAACGCTACTTTTAGACGTCAATAAAACTAATCTCTCCTATCTTTTAAGTTAAAACGTTTAACTCATCTTCAAGTTAGAATTCAAAAGATTCGAAGGCTGAAATATCTGAAAAGATTCAAGCTTTGGAGCCTGTCCCATCCTTGCTAAAAATGAGACCCAGAAACATTTCAGATAAAATATATTTGTCCTAAATTATGCTCATTGGTTTTAATATGCATTATTTTGAGCTAAAGAAATACTTTAGTAATGTTATGTGTTTACTAACACAGAAATTTCAAAGAATTTTTCTGTTTTCATTTATTTATATTTTATCATTTTGCATGTCTGAATTGTTCTAAAAGTTTAAAAAGCTCATATAACAACCTAAGTTCTTCGTTTGAGACATACAAAAAGCACTTAGTTATTTAATTTAATAATTCCAAATCAGCCTTAAAATGTACTACAAATCATAAATTTTCAAGCAAATTGAATGAAAATATATGCATATTTGTGTCTGAAAACTGTTGAATAGGTCACTACGTTTCTTTATTCGAAATATGTTTTCTTGAACATTTTAGAGCCATAAAGATGCTGGCAAAACACTGAAAAATAAAGCTATGCTTCAAATCCTGATGCAAACAGAGTAGCAGATTGTCAACAAGTATTTTTCAAACGGATATCCTCGTGTATACGAAATGATATGCTTCTAAAATGTTTATTCTAAAATGATAAAACAATATTTTTCAAATAAAAACTGACATGGTAGCTTGTATTTCTTTATTTCAGAACTGGAAATGTTCTGTTTTATTTCAGTTTCTTTTAGAACTGAGGTGAGCTATAGGGAATATTATCTAGAAACTTGGGGGGTTACCGAGAACTTTCGCATAATAGTTTTTTTTTAGATAGCAAGTTTTGCCGAACTTGCTGTGCGCTAAAAATTGAGGCACGCACACAGAATTCTTTTTATATTCGAAAGGCAGTATCAAAGAATATTTTTTGGATTACTTTCAAGTCGCTACTTTTCTAGAAAGAATACGTTTAGGTAAGGGTATGTAGACAAACCGCCAGAAAGCAAAAGTCGGCGAAATGCGAACTTAGAATATTTTCAGAAAAATCACAAAGTAGCAGCTCATTCATACTTCGCACTGAGACAGCAATACCACTGATTACTAAGAGGGGGCAAGACACTGTAAAACTAGTCAGCCTCAGCTTCGCACTGCAATTAGTAGAAAGCTTCTAGGCCTTCCGTGTCAGTGACATTTTTCCGTAATGACAATGTCAAGCTTCGGAAGGCACTGATTTATGCAGCAGCAACCCAGAGATTTGGACGCAGAAGGTACATTTTTGAGACCTTCATAAATTAATGCAATAAGAGACTAAATACAGGTGATAGTTACGCGATATAACTGGGTGCTACATATATATTTCAGAAAACTACTTTACGTAAGTACAATTTAGAAAATTGAGAGCCTCGAAATGCCTAATAGCAAATGAAAGAAGCACGGTCTTTGTTTCTCGAAGAACGCAGGAAAAACTCGGTCTTCAAAATAATTGGTGCGCGTGGGTGTGCAGTAATGAGCGATTATGAAGAGTATGCTTCATGGCCTGCATTTTGATTTACATTTGGTACATTTCTGGTAAGCGTAATTGTATTTCATATCAATAAAACTGTTATTATTGTGTTCAAAATGTATGTAGTGTTATGTAAGTTTATCTTGAATTTTAGAAAAATTACGTATCGAATGTGCACGCATGTTTTTTCTCATCATTTATGAAGGCCTACTAGCGGCCAAGCTGTAAAGTCGCTGAACACTGGTAGTTTAGTCCGGGGTTCAAATCCCGGCAAAAGGACTGGCTGCTTGGGCGTTTTCGTGGGTTTTCGCATGTGTAACGTGTATACGCGCTAGTTACCCTTCAGAAATCCTCCTAAAGGCATCCCTCCCCTTAGGCAGATATCCCTTGAGTGCTTTATCGTAACTAAGCAAATCAAACCCTACATTCATCATAATTTACCATTTAGATACCTTTAGGCTTCAAAACTAAATATCTAAGTTAGGTAGTTTGGACTATATGGTTTACGGTAAAGCACGAGAGGTCTATCTTCCTGAAGAAAACGATGCCTTCGTGGATGAATTTAAGGAAAATTGTCTAGAATTCACGTTTCATATGGAGAAAACCACAAAGAGGTCACAGCCAACTTGCGCATTTTGTGTCTGTGTAGCCTTTCGGCTAACTTAACTTAGTCAGAGCTTAAAATTCGCTACTTTTGATTTAAGCCGTAAATGCTAGCTGTTCTGTAAGCATGAGTACTGCCTTCTGTTAACTTTTATTTAAGTTTAATAAAAGTTTTACATTCTTCGAACGTCTTTCGTAATTACAAGACCTAGGGATAATTCACTTTAGTCTTCAGAGTTGATGTTACCAAAGAAGATGAAACTTTATAGCTTTAATGTTAACTTCACAGGTAAAAATATATCGAACGAAAATGAGAGACTCAGCATCAACTTTTCTATAGAAGCTGTTTAAAATTAGATGATTTCATTTAATAGTATGTCTTGAGTTTTGTTATTTTATTACTAGAATGAATTTACTAATTATGCACATAAGATTTCTTATTCTTCACTTTGCTTTCCTTTTCTTGATATAATTATTTACAAAGGTACTTTTTTTCATAATTGCAATCAGCTGGGATTTTCCAAATAATAAGCAAATTTTTCGTTATTACTGAAAAGGAAAATTTGTGAGGAATTAAGGCATATGTGTTCTTGTAGTAGTGCAACGATCAGCGCGTGAATCTAGTAACTCGAAGGCCCCGAACTCCAGTAGAGGTTTTCCCACGATTCCCTTGGCCTACAGATGCTCACAAAACATTTTCCCTGTAACTAACGTAATTCAAATGTAGTTAAATCCTTAGCCAAGTTTTATCAGTTTATGGAAAAATGTTTTGCTATTGAAATTTGCATATAGTTAAATCGCATTTTCAGTAATGCTTCTACTACAATTTTATGTTTTGAAAGCTATTTTTAAAACAATCTATAAGCAATGCGAAGCATATAATTACAGAGATTGAGTTCATTTCCTCATTCCAGTGCTTAATGTAAACGTAGGAAAACCTACTACATTGGAAAAAAACTGCTTAAGAAATTGAATGAAGTGGAAAGTTTACTCACAAAACTTCTAATCCCAATGTAATTAAGAACTTCTAAATTCGAGTTCTTGAAAATGAGAGAAAAAATGAACTCAGTATTTCTGCTTGAATTAAACAAGGTCATTTGTTAACTGCCAGTTAAAAAGAATACCAAGAAGCTCATTTAAACAGCTACATGAAAGTTTTTCATGCACTAATTTAAATGAAACGAGGCATGAACTTTTATCTTAAGACATAGTTAGTGTTTCTTAAACTATCACAATAAGCAATTAGAGCTTATAAAAGAAAAAAAATGCGAACAAAATGAAAGATTTGTAGCAAAGAACTAGTAAGAGAGCTTCGAAAACTAAAATGTATTTTATATTGATTCTTCAGTTCTTATTTGTACGTAACAACTGAGGTTTAGATAAAACTTAAACTGTCTTTGATTCTTTAAGTCAAGATTCTCATAAACTCAGTTTACTATATGTTTTTAGGAATGAATTTGTAAGGTTTATTTTAATTAATATGTAGCTTCTTATGTTGAGTCCTTCCTGTATTCTTTTTGTTTCCTCTACTACAAAAGAAAATGCAAATTAAGTGAGCTTAAATAGCGGGCAAGAATCTAAATTTAAGAGAGAATGTTGCAACTTCACCCTGCATGCCATTCTTTAGAGCTGCGTTACGGGATTAGGAATATATTTCTTAATGAAATTCTGTTAGAAATTTTTCATTGATATTCTCCAGCCCATAAGAAACGGGAAATAATTTCATTAAAATTTTAGTTTCTGTAATTTCAAGCTGACATGCAAATAAATCTTTTAGTTTTGTTTACCTTGTTGCCAACAATTACCGTTCAGGGGTCGAAAGTCAAGGACTATAGGATAGTTTGTCTGGCAATCTAAGAAGGTTGGATTAGTGTTTAGACTAAGCCCTTCTAAATTTAATTTGATGAATTGTGACACGAAATGTTTTCATTTTAAAAAATTCGCATATTTTAATTATGAAGTATCTGCAATCATAAAAAGAAATTTTCTTCAAGAAACACACAGCGAAATTTCAAAGCCGAGATTATTGTTACATGACGTACCAGAAACTGAGAAATGTTGAAGATATTAACGTAACAACGTGAAATTTACTTAAATTTTCATTGGTAGTTATTTCTGCAGTTGAAGAAGGCTCTATTTAACCTTCGAAACTAATCCTGTTGATTCATAGCATCTTCAACCTTTATTCGTTAGTGTGTTATTTTAGTTAATATTAAATAACTATTTAGCTAGTAATGAAGCAAGCTACTTCAAATTAACCAGGAAGGGAAAAAAAGATTCATTCATATATAACATAAGGATGAAAGTTAAAAAAAGAAGTCTTCTGGGTTAAAATCTTTAGTCCTTTAGCTAAGATATTCAGTTCTAACCTAATCACACGTGGCGATCAGTTATAATTGCCGTATTATCTCACTTATCCCCCCCCTTTAACTTTTAGAGCCAGGTTCTGAATATTTTAAAAATATAGCCGCTATTTCTTCCTTCCTATGTTCAGAGAATACGCTTCCCTAACTTTTAAAACAGATTCGTCCAAGTAGTGATTGTGTTTGTCTTTCTAACAAAGGTTATCCCTCGCAAACTACCTACGCAAGTCACTCCGAACTTTTCCCTTTAAAGTGTTGAACTTATCAGTACAAAAACTGAGCAGCCACAAAGAAGCAAATACGAACTGACATTCAATCTACAATTTCGCTGAGTCAGCTGCATATTCACCTTCTATAATTTTTTATGGATGATTTGAGGCCTAAAGAGTAGCAGTGACTGCAGTAAGAACAGGCGAGATTCAAGTTACAGAGAAATAGAAATGAAAATATCTTATTAAATATTGTAATATTAATGTTACTATGTATTCTTATTGGAATGTAGGTTTCTTTAAATACATAATATCAAGACCTGTAATTAACCTGGCTAGTTTTCTTTTATTACGTTCTTACTGTAACCGCTCTCTTTGACAATTAAATTATTCTCATAATTTTCTCCTCTTGATTTTTGGACGATAAAATTAGCAGAAAAAGGTGGAAATGAGCAAAGAAATGCAGCATACGTCTCTTAAATGATCGTAGATTCCAGGGTTCCAATCTAAAAAAATGATTATTATAAGATCAATTTTCAGACTTCAGTTATTTGGATAATATAAAATTCATCTCCAAGCAGTCAAAATTACCCTTTCGAGGTGACAATCATAATGTGACAAAATCAACAAAAAAGTGTATTTGTTACAAATATTATCTTTTTCTGGTATTTTCGCTAAAAAATGCTTTTTATGTTGAAATAAAAACTTTAATTCTTGAAAATAATTCTGAAATAGTCATTTTTTTAAGTATGAAAATCGCTTATTCGAGTCCATATTTTTTCTGCTCTGTTCAGATAATCGAGATTCAATTATACTTCTAAATATAACTTCGGATCGAAGTAAGACTATCTCTGAAAAGAGATTTCATTTTAGTTCAAGTACATAAAGCAATATTTGAGAATAAATAGTATTTAAAACTCGGAAAAGACAACCTTAGTTTGGAGCAGAATTTGAATAAAAGTCTTAAAACTTCGAGGGCGATCAGACACAGATCGCTCTTTTTAAAGAGTTAAATATCGATAATATGAAATCAAACGTTTCCACCTCAGTTCAGATAATCGGGATTCTGTTCACTTAAATACTATTTCATATCGAAGTCATTATTTATTTATTTACAAGCCATTAGCTGTCTTGATTCCCAGTATATCTGGCTTACAGAATCAAAACTGTAAAGTGCAGGGCGAATATTTAAATGTTTTTTGTCCATAGGTTGTCAAGAGTCACAAAGAACGCACTAGAGAGTTCCTGAGTCTGATGTAAAAGAGATTAGCATAAAGGAAATTATGTCTAAATCAAAAGAGGATGTGACGCTACAGCTGCAGAGCAGAAGAAGAATCAGGGGATATTATTTCCCTTGTCTAGGAGACATTCCCAAGCCTTTGCCTTAGTTTTTTGCTCAAGATTGTGTCATAACTCTTTCTAAATTCCATATACAGTTAAACCTTGGTTCACGAGCTTGATTCTTTCTCGAAGAAAGCTCATCAGCCTAAAATATTCGTAAACCGAAAGAATTTTTTCAAAATGAGTTACTCCGTTACCAATCAAAAGTTATTTTAGATAATAGTACTGTGAATGCAAGTTCGTAATACAAAATCGATGAAGTTCATTTAAATCTAACACATACTGCAATGTTAACGTACACACAATATTTAAGGGGGGTAAGGACCTTTGAACCTTCAAAAAATCGAAATTTAAAAAAATATATATTTTGAATATTCATAGAATTCTGAATACTGTGCAAAAAACAGAATCAAAATATCATGATTATTTTTCGAGTTATGAGCTTTTATATAAAGCTCACTCTAGAAAATAACCATTTAAAGAGACGCCAGTGTTTGTTTACGTTTGTAGCTGTTACTTCCGCGTTTGTCCCACTCACGTGTTTTATGACTTTAGACTGGGATATTTTATCTTTATTTCTTTCCCCATGGTTTATTTAATGCATGTTCGTACAGTAGGAATGCTACCACTCAACTTATTTCATTTCACATTTGTTTATATCTAGGGAAAGCGTGGCGAATGATTTGTTTGATTTTCAGTGAGTGAATAACTGTAGATTTTTATCTAATTTTCCATATTTTGCTTGAAAACAAATTAAACTATACGTTTTATTAAGCATGGGAAAAGATTATTATCGATCTGTTGGTTATAGATCCAGGAAAAGGCGATTTCATGGCAAAAAGTCTGACAATTTGAATGCAAATCAGAACGTATCTGCATCTGAGAAAAAAATAAAATTGGAAACTTCACAGAGCAAGTATGAAATTGATTCTTCTCTGAAAAATAATTTTCAAGGTTACAGAATTATAGATATTTGTTTAATGCTCCAAGAACTTAAAAATTATCTTTGTTGCAAAATTTGTCACTCAGAAATTGAAATAATAGAAAGTAAAGTGACTGGGATATCATCAACTATGTCCATCAGTTGTACAAAATGCTCGCAAATTAACGAATTTCAGACATCACGTATGATTGGTGTGAAGCAGAATCAGTGTGAAGTAAATTTAAGAATTGTGTATGCTATGAGATGCATAGGTCAAGGCCTAGCAGGTTTGGAAAGATTTTGCAGCATTATGGATTTCCCTGCTCCATTATCTCAAAAATCTTACGACAAAGCTGTGAAGAAGATTGGACAAGCAGCAGCTACAGTTTCTAAAATTTCAATGAAGGAAGCTGCATTGGAAGAAATATCATTATCTGATAATTCTGAAAATATTACTGTTTCGGGTGATGGTACCTGGAAAACAAGAGGCTTCAGCTCCAAAATTGGCGTATGTACTCTAATCGGATCAGAGAGTGGAAAAGTTATTGATGTTGAAGTGCTAACTTCTTTTTGTAAAGGTTGCGAAAGAAATGTAGCTTCTCATGACTGCGTAAAAAACCATGAAGGCTCGGCTGGAAAAATGGAAGTCATTGGAATGCTACGCATGTTTCAGCGTTCAATAGAGGAGAGAAATGTGCGTTACTTAAAATATCTTGGCGATGGAGACTCAAAAACATTTTTGGAAATCAGCAAAGACAAGCCATATGGTCAAGAAGTGACTGTAGAAAAACTGGAATGCATTTGCCATATTCAAAAAAGGATGGGCACCAGACTTAGAAAGTTAAAAGCTGATATGAGAACAAAAAAATGTGCTGATGGTAAACCACTTTCAGGTAAAGGACGGTTAACAGACAAGCTAATTGACCAACTGACTAATTATTATGGCAATGCGATACGAGAAAATAGTGGATCTTTACAAAACATGCGAAAAGCAGTGTGGGCAGTATGGTGTCACACAAGATCCACTGATGACGAGCCCATGCACTTTTTCTGTCCTGAAGGAGATAAGTCATGGTGCAAGTTCCAAAAGCACGAAGCTTTAGAAGATTCCAATAAAGGAATTTTTCATCATAAGAAGACTGTACCTTCAGCTGTAATGGACTGTATAAAAAAGGTTTTTACAGACTTATCTGAACCAAAGCTTTTAAAGCGGTGTTTAAAAGGAAAAACGCAGAATCCAAATGAATCCTTAAATTCTATGATTTGGAAATTTTGTCCGAAAACTTCTGGGTGTGGTGTAAAAGTTGCCAAAATTGCTGTTGATGAAGCTGTGGTAGCTTTTAATGAAGGTAATAAGGGTCGCCTAGATGTAATGAGAGAAATGGATATCACCCCAGGTCATAATGCTACTACAGGTGCATTTGTTGCTGATAAACGAAGGATTCTCGCAGCTGAAAAGAAAGCCTGTTTAATGACAAAAGAGGCCAGGAGAGCTAAGCGAATGTCCCAAAAGAATGCTAATGCATTATTATCTGAAAAAGAAGGAAATATTTATGAAGCAGGTGGACACTAGCAAGGGAAAAAAATGTATTATTGTAAAAAAATGTAAAGTTTAACTTTAAAGTCATTTTTCTCAAAACTGTGTTTTTGACACTTATCCGTAAGATTTAAAGAAATATTATTGATGGAATTTTCTGAAATTGCACATATATGTTAAAAATACCTATATGCATAGAATGAATTAACATGAAAGTGATTTTTAATTTTTTTGTTTTGTTTTGATCCATATTAGTAAAAAAAAAGGTAAGTAAATTAAAATTCAATATTTTTCTCAATTTTAAAAATATTAATTATGAATATAATTGTAATTCCTTAATTCATTCTATACCCAATACATTTAGCTTTATTTTGAATCAAGAATCGAAAGTGTAACTACATTTTATTTAAAGATATCTTACGGACAGTAATATGCTATTATGTTTCATTTTCGATATACAATCAATATTTAAAATTTAATTTAAAAAAAAGTTCTCAACTTAAACTTCTCATTTAACTTGTTTTTATATCTGCATGTTTTTATTTATATGTAGCGTAAATTATATGACTGTGTGGTTAATATCCTGTATATGAGGCCATTTCAAACATTGGTAAAAAAATTGGAGAAAAGTGAGCTTGAAAGGTCCTTACCCCCCTTAACACAACACTAAACACATAAAAAATAGGAAATCTTGAATTAAAATTTACTGTATCTCTAAGAAGAAAAAAGCAGAAATCTAAGCAGAAAAAGTGGTGACTTAAGTAAAAAACGGGGAAGAAGCTAAAGTTGCAAAATGTTATTGTTTGAAGGGGAAATCCTATTCAGAAAAAATATCTGATAGCTGCTGCCGCCTTTTGGATTTTCTTCCCTCTTTACACCGTTCTTGTCTACTTAAAGATCGCTGGATCATTTCTTTATTAAAAGTTGTTTAATGAGGTTTATTTCGGTCTATGTTTTAAAATGTTCCTAAAGCAAGACGTGGCATTGTCATTGAAGATACATATATGCTACGACTCATTTACTGCGTTATTAGGGTAATAACGTTCAATGAATCTTTTCATCTTACCCCAATTTTCACATTTCGCGAGTCAAATAAATAGGAACATCCTGCCGTTCGTCTTCGTCTTTCATTGTATATTTCTGTCACTGCATAAACTGCCATTTTGGAGTATTATTTTTTGCCGGCTTACGCTTTCGTATCTCGAGACACTGTTCGCCATCCAAGGTACTTTTCCTTTGGAAAATTTGTTCTTGAACTGATTGGTTGGTGATCCAAGGTTGACTGCGTACCAAATTTTTAGCAGAGGGAAAATTCATAAAATTTCAGGAGTTTTTACAGTACAATCGCTCCTTTCTTTCTTAGGAAATCTACACTCTCATTTTTCTTTATTCCATAAGGAATCCTCACCCTCTATAATGCTATTGAGTCGACAAGAGTATTCAAAAGGTGTCGATACTCAAAAATAGGTTTCGAATGCACGTTCTGTTACTCGTATAAACCTGAGCATCATACGTAGAGTCCGAAGGGATGGCGGCTTTGAAGAAAGAGTTGTTGCGACAACTTTATTTAGCTCCGACTGTTTTATAAAATTTCATATCGAAGCAAAAAAGACGCATTCTAGAAAAAAAATAGTAAAATGAGTAAAAAAGTAATGTTCAAGGATAAATAGTTATTTTAAATAGTTCATTTTAAGATATGAAAATTGATTATTCGAACCCCTGTTTCCCGTTCAGTTCAGATAACCGAGACTGTGCGTATAAAAAAACACGTGTAGCGGCTATATGTAAACGAGGCTATTTATAAAGAAACTGTGTTTCATAATAAAAGGAACAGAAAATAGTCTTTTTTTAATTTGTTCTTGTGGATACTTTAAGTCACTCTACAGCTTACAGTATCGCAATTTATATAATTATGGTTGTCGTAAATACAACTACTATTTAGGCAAATTTAGATTCAGTTGCATAAAAAATACCTGCTATTTTGGTTTCTTATTTTAGGTTTTCTGTTGAATGTTGAACTCTACAGAGGTGCCTGACGAAGTGTAAGAAATCAGCATTAATTAATGCTAAAAATATTGACACCAAATTTTAATGGCCCCACCAGTAACGTCGCAGAACACTGGTAGTTTCGACCTGGCTCGATTCCAGGCGAACGGGCTGACTGTATGGGTGTTTTCGTAGTTTTCCCCCGGGGTGAAATGAAGTTCAGTAAAATATTTCATTAACTCTGGATACATTTTAATTTGATCTTTTTCCTTAACTCATTACAGCATAAAATTTGCTCGTGAAGCATAAATATAGTTAGTTATATCTCTGACATAAAGCTGATGCGTCTAGTGTCAAATCGAAGATAAGTCTGAAATTCAGTTAAATTATTTAAGTGGAAAAGAGTTTTATTTTCCTTCATCTTAAACCTCTCCATAACAATATGCAATTCGCGGTGCTCCTATGTTTTAGTCATTTAAACATTATCCTTCAACAACCTTATTTTGATACAAATAAAATGAAAGCAAACTTCGAAAATTCAAAAATTTTTAGCTCATAATTTAAGAGTTACTTGAAAAGATTAACCAACATAATTTCTACAACCTCCCCGTCAGTTCTGTCCTAACACCGCTGATCTTAAAATTGAGATCACTTCAATACAATAAAAACGTTATTTAATTCTGCCTATGGCTAGAAGTTTCCCATATACGTTTTCAATTCTAATGCTTTTAAGAAAATAAAAAAGAGAACTGTTTTCCCACAGGTGATTCAGAAATTTGCTAATGAAAACTCCGAAACATGAATTTCAATGGGACAGCTGGCAACTTATTTAAAAATAACTAGGCTTTTAGGTTATCGATTTGAGCACCCAGCTTTTAATAAAGAGATATAGACTGAAAGCAATGAAACGCAAGTTTAAATGTGCAGGTATTCATACAGATAAGCATCTTAGAAGGAAATTAAGGGGATTCGAGTTAACTTAATACGCATAATTCTCTCAAAATTTAAATACTGAAATGTACCACGACGCTTTTTGCGTTTGGAAGAGAGGTGTATGATAGTACGATCTAGAACTGTGGTTCTCAAACTCTATTTTTTTGTCCCATGCACTCCTTTTCACCAGTGCTAGACCATCCCCCTCCTTTCCAAAACATGAAATTACGCATTTAGATAAATTGCTATTAAAGTGCATTTAAATAAATGGTTAATTAAATAATACATTTAAATAAGTGATTAAATAAATAGTTATTTGATTATTGTTTTAATGTGTTTTATAAACTAAAGAACAAAAAATATAGAAAATGTTGATAAATACCAAAACTTGCACCACCAGAGGGCGAACAGTAAAAGCCGCAGAACCCTGGTAGTTCGGTCCGGGGCTCGAATCCCGCCGAACGGGCTGGCTGAATGGGCGTTTCCGTGGTTTTAACTATGTTTTACGTGAATAAGAGCTAGTTTTCCTTAAAAAGACCTCCACGGGGCATCCCTTCCTTTCCGTGTAGTACCTAAGGGCGGAGCGCGTAATAAGTAAAAAAAAAAATTACCAAAACTTGAAAAAAACTTTTTTTAATTTTCATGAACTAGATGCCTAACAGCTAAATAAAAAGCTGATTGCTTTCATCCTTGAAGCTATGAAATTCTTGCTGGTTGAAAAGTCCTTAGTCTAGAAGCATGCGTTGGCGCTTTATACCTTGCAAAATAAATTTAGCCATAAAGAAAAACATTTCCTATTGATTTACTATTTAGAAGCAAACTATAAACCACAGTACCGTTTTCTACATTAAAATGTTATCCAGATATAATCTTTTTATTTATTAGTTTATTATTATTATTATTATTATTTTGTTCCCTAGGCAATATAAATTTAGATTTTAATATTAAGTTGCAATTCAAAATTTGCTAAATTGAACTGAAATTTAATATTAAAATCTCAATTCACATATCAGTATTTCCTAGCAAACACACTAGTGAGATTTTATGTTATATTTTTCCCTAACAGTCTGTAATTAAACGAATTCAATTTTTCATTTACCTTATATCACATAGAGCTCGTTAACTACAGCAAATAAAATCCGATTTTTAATACGATCATCTGGAGGTTTTAAACTTTGGATTTGTTTGTTTATTAATATATTTTACATTTATAAGTATATAACGTATTATAAATCTATTAATATGAGTATCTGGATATTTTAAACTTCGGATTTTATTTACCGTAGTTAATAAAACGTATTTGATTGCAAATGCTTCGTGAAAACTATCGTATGAACTTTTAAATACTGTTTATTTATAAATATGTTATGAAATTTCAAATACTGTTTATTTATTATTATAACATTGTGGTTAGAAAAATTAAATTAGTGATCTGATTTTTTAAAAAATCAAGCAGTGCGTTCTGGATGTTTCTTAAAATTTTTACTGCGACTTTAGTTGCAAAAGGTTACCGACTCCTCGTCTAAAAAATGAACAAAATGGCTACTTAATTCCTTTTAGTGCTGCACATTTTGCTTATTGCAGTGTACCTAGAGAGTTATAGAATAGAAAATCAGCTTTCGGATTTTTAAATAATGTTTTAAACTAAAAATGCTTTCAGTTTTATTTCAGCTGCTACTATTTTGAAACTTGTGTGCTTCTTCATAAGCCCTGCATCGAAATTATTCCTTTTAAGAATCCTTAAGTTACGACTATGCATTTACGTTTCTCTGAAAATTAGGAATAATCAGACAGACATGCATGATTTGCGCTTTAGGGCTTGAAGCAAAACTTGTAATTAACCCAAAAGTAATGATAAGCATATTTAATGAAATAATCACATACAGAGCTTCATTCTTCATCTTCTCAGAAATTGTTGGAAATGTACCAAATGCATTGCGACGTTTATCTTCCTTAGAATTACTCTTCTGATACACATGAAATTCAATACTAATTCTGTGTACTAGGATTAACTTCCGAAATTGCCGTCTCATATCACTAGCAATTACCAGGAGGAAATGCTTTCTTGCGGGCTTCAGAGAATGTGATATTATTTGGAGTACGAATAACAGAATGTCTATAGAAAAGACCACAATGAATCCTTCTGAGTGCTTATTAATTTTCTCCTGAGGGCAATTAATATGTCCACAGACTACAACAATTGTATCATTAAATACTACAAAGCCTATCTTTCACCAATAGAAACACCTACTATATATGACATTGCTTCTCCTTTTACCTTGTCTCAGAAGTTGGAGAAATATGTTGCCTAATATAATGCGTCGGTTTAGATATCTCTCATTTCTTTCTGTAGCTCTATGTATATAATACTTCGGGTAGGAAAGACTTACGTATGTGCAATTGTTAAGGAGAAAAAATTTAAGGGTTTGCTTTTTACATTTACTTTCTGCCTGACCTAACCCTAACTTGGTGCCGCGAAAAACTAAAAATACAATACTAAAATTTTCGTAAAAATATACTGAATTCATTAACTCAAATCTTAGAGACTGGTGATTGACAACTAATTACTTTAAGCTAGATCAAATTTTCATAAATCCTCAACACTGTAAATAAAGGTTTACCAATATCTACTCTCAACTCTTAAAAATAAAAAAAGGAAAATATCCTCCCTGGTGTTTTGTTAAAATCAAAATCATTATTACTCAACTAAAATTGCTTTACCATAACAAATTCATCAACATGCTTTCTCTCAATAACTAACTACTCAGCTCACCTTCCTGTAAACACATAAATTTCAATACAACTTTAGAGATAGCCACAGACACTTTTCATTTAAGTATAACGCACAGCAATTCAAAACACCAGGGAAAAATAAATCTCACACTAAGAAGTCAATACACCAGATTCAGATAAATTAATAAGTCTGATCGTATAGTTACAAACATCATTAAATTCTCCTACGCCCGTAATAAACTACCCAGGTTCGAATGGAAAATTAACCAAGTTTTCCGAAAGGATCACACGGATGACCTACAGTAGACCACCAAATAAAAACAAAAAACCTACAATAGTAAATCAATAAATACATTTACTTAATATCCCAAAAATCTTAATTATGGATAGCTGTTCAGACTACCGCTGCAAAACATTATCCAAAAATTTCTCTTAAATTTTCATTGGAAAATTTGTACAACTATCAATATTGTACACAATTACTAGTCATGCACTTTAAAATAATTGCGTAACTAACTGAGCAATAATCAAGTAGTTTCAAACAATTTTCAGTCCTTAAATAGTTATAAATCCTACCAAAATCTTAATGAACACTTTACAATTACGATTATTTTAAATAGTTACTCAAGAAATTTAAGATCACATGTAAAGCTAATTTAGAAGAACTTGTTACTCTTTCAGGTGTGACACCTCAGTATATTTATCTTCGTACATATAGATATAATTAAATTTCTTCATAGACTCTCACATTTATTCTCCCTATATTAAATTTTATGTGATGGCACATGACAATTAAATATTTAAAAAAATAAAAATCACTGCCTCAAATTAGTAAAATCACTAGTAATAAACATAACGAGGAGGAAAAAAATAATCACTCACGGAAAAGCCGCATACACTACCAACTGTGGGACCCGAAGAACTGTCTGACATTTCTTGAAATCGTCGAAAACCATATATCTGTTCTATATTACCAAATGTGGAAAACTTTCGACTTTGAAACAGCTCCTTCCAACGGTGGAATACCTTTCATAATCCAGCACTATACTCAGTCTAGGAGCAGCCTTCCCTTTTCTTTCCAAGTTCCATGGTAAGGATGACGGGAAAATACCAAAGGAGAGGTCGACACATCTTCTACGTTCTCCATAGGAATCGGGAGCTTAAGTGCGAGCTTTAAAAGACATTTTTTGGGGGGGAGAAGGGGAAAAAACCATTCTTTCGAGGTTCACCGATGACGATGACGGGAGAAAAAATACAAACAGGAGCAGCTTTCCTTTTTCTTTCGAACACATTTTTCCCAAAGGGAAAAACATCAGCGACTAAACAGAACCCAACGTCTGAGAATTGGACGTAGCCGCAAGATTTCAGTCAATTTCGCCGAAGCTGCAACGATAGGAGCCCGCAACGCTCTCGGACAAGTTCTCGCCCCGATAATTTAGTTCAACCGCAACCGTACAGCGGCGTCGGCCCCGAGGGGGGGGAGGGCGCGGGCCTCTCTCTCTCTTCCAAAAAGTCTCGAAATTCTCACAAAATCTTAAAATCCTCTAGCCACGGGAGGGACCAATTTTAAAACCTCGCGACGCTCAAAATGTGGACCGCCTCTATAATTACTATTAGTTCAAAAAATCTATAAAATTAAAATTCTCCAATCCTACACAAAACAGTAACCCTCTCTAACCACTAGAACCAGAGCAATTAATACTAACCGAAATTCTACGAAATTCAGTCCTCTCTTTTCACAGCGACAAGTCCCTATTTTCACGCGCAAAACCAAGGGATGTTTACATCGTAAATCGGTTAACGATGGCGACTCTTCAAACAAATCCTAAATACTTTTACCCCATATATCTATTAAGAATCGCCGCCGCTAGAGCTGTTCGCTTTTGAACGAGAAAAACACATGTTCACCCCAGCAAGAATACGAGACGAAAAAATGCAGCTGGCCGCCGATCCTTGACCCCAAAATTCTCCTTCGTGAGAACGCAAAAACTGCCTATTGCTGTGCAAGCACTTCTGTTAACTTAAAGAACTTTACCCAAATCAAGTGAAAGAATTTAAGCAACAGTATAATTTTGAAATTAAATCTCAAACAAGAACGTTAAAATTTCACTATTCTCTGTAAATTAATAAAATCATTAAGCACTGTAAAATAATACTTAAGAAATATGCCCAACACAATGAACATTAATCTGCGAATGTAATTGTATTTGGATGTACATTAAAACTATAAATTCGTAACAGCAATATCATCATTTAGCAATTAAATTATTGTATTTTCTATTTCATTTACTATGAATATTTTAAATTGTTTAAAAAACCCTGACATAGCCAACGGATGTATAATTGTTTATATTTATATATTTCTCACAGCTTTGTGCTAAAATGCTGCACCTCCAGCGCGCATGAAATTCCGAACCCTTCAAAAGTTTTAGAAGTATCGCCATTGCAAAAAATTTCAGTATTAAATAACTTCAAAGAAAATTTTATACTAAATGTCAAACAATCCGCGCATTTGAAATACTAGCATGTGCTTCCGCGGATGAGGAGACCGAAGATTAAACTAAGCTTTTTTTTAATTTATCCAAATTACTAACTAAATTTGCGTGCAATTAATGAAGATCAGATCTAATTAAAGTTCTATCGGATTTCTACAACTACAAATGATGCACCTCAAGTGTTATGGGCAATTCATTCCTGGTTTCGCATTCAGGGACACGCTTCCAGATATTTTCACCTAAAGAGCTAATCAGGACACTTTTAAATAACCTTTAACGATCCCAGATTTGGGAGAGATAACCAGTTATTGCCATGTGTGCAATCAACTGCGATTAATTCATAGTTGAGAACTGCTCCAGGGTAAATATCAACTTCATTATTATGCGCGTTGCTTCTAGAGACATTAGGTTATTTCGAAGCAGGAGACATGAAAAATGAGCAATGCCCTCGCTGGGACTCGAACCTCTCGAATACGCGCTGAATGTGCTGACCATTAACCAAGTATGCTTAGAAGGTGGGAGAAATACCTTATATACTCCCCCTTTTAAAGGGCGACTGAGGATTAGGGGACCTTGTCTCCAAATTTTGGTGAAGTATCATCATCCACCACCTTTTTTAATTAGATCGCCACTGTAGTGACATTAGGTTATTTCGAAGCAAGAGACATGAAAAATGAGGAATGCTGTCGCTGGGACTCAAACCTCGGACCTCTCGAATAGGCGCCGAGTGTGCTGACCATTACACCCCGACGGCATGTTAAGAAGGCTGAGAAATAACTTATATGCTTATACAATGTTTCTTAGAGATTACCTAGCCATCGCAGCCCTACTAAATGAATGGAGCTGTACAGAGGTAAGAAATGTTTAGGATTTTGTTTCATACAACTTTGAACCCGCCTTTTATTTTCTTGAAACTCAGTATTGTTTTTTAAAACTGTTATTGCACGCATTGTTTTGAAAAATATTCAGCCGCTGAACTTTCATAAAGTGAGGTTATCATTCGATGAATATCATATTTATCAAGTGTTTCGATATGACGTTTCGACACAGAAACAGTAATCCAAAGAAAACGACTGCACCATATGATTGTAATCTTCATCAGTTGAGCAATGCCAGTATTAAATAACTTAAAGGTTGAAAGCTTATTTTGATAGCGTCTAAGTGATAGCTATGCATTTCAATCATTGCTTTGAAGCACAACATAAAATGTAGAATGAAAATAACAGATTAGGCGGCACAAACCTACGAGGAAGCCCTTAGTTAATAAATACAAGCATGGTAAGAGTCTGCAATAGGCACGTAATCGCAAATGTTTGATTATGAATCAAGTGACATATAGTCAATTGGAGCGATGAAACGACAACCTTTTTGATATCAATTTGATATCAACAGAATTGAGATTTTCCTGTGAGGCTGACAAAAGTAGAGCTTAAAACCCTTCTATTATGTTCATAGTATAATGAATCGTGATGTCAGCAATATCTAGTATTGCCTCACAGCTCATGGAATTGAGAAACTGCATATTGTTGAAGCTGAAACTAATGTTATCCAGTTTAATAAACCCTGGACAAAGAAAATGCTTCTTTCAGAAGTCAACACGTTCAGAAACATCAGCTTCCTCTTCCAAAATGACAATGTACGTTTGCCATCGGGTAATACCTAAACATTTTCTGATTCTATATAAGTTCTGATTTTGCCTTGGACTGTCGAAAGGTTGGTCCTTAGTTCGATGGAAAAAGATGTCGTAAATTGAAACAGATGTGTGCAAAGGATCTTTACATGCTCAGACGCAGCATCTAATGATGATTGACCATATGCAATTGTTTGCAATGGTCAGGACCTCGTAACTATACCTGATTGTATATAATCTACTAATAATATTCTAATAATAATAATTCAATCTAATAAATCTACGCCAAACTCAAGAGTTTTACATTGGTTTTTGACAACTGGTTACTAATTTTATACAGGTTTCATGTTACTAATATCTACCGTCAAAGATTCTGATATTTAAATTTGTTTTGCTACATCAGAGCTTTTAAAGCATTCCAATTTCTTGTAATGCTCTAACGTGAAGGCTTTTAAAGCATTCCAGTTTCTTGGAGTGATCTAACGTGAAGGCTTTTAAAGCATTCCGGCCATTTGCTGGAGTGATCTAGCATCAAGGCTTTTAAAGCATTTCAGTCTTTTGCTGGGGCGTTCTAACACCAAAGGCTGTAATGTTTTAACAGCTTTGATGATCATCATCTAAGAAGAAGTTAAATCGTGAAACTGGAAATACAGTGAGTGGAATGCTCATAAGGTGCGACCAAATTTCAACATTATCGTTATGTGTTCAAACGTAGCATCTAATGTTCGGTGACTATAGGTAAATATTTGTTACATTTCGGGCCTCATTATTATGCTTAATTAGTTCTAATTTACAGATTTCATAAATACATTATCTGACATCAAAGCTTCTAAAGATTCCCAGCCTTTTACTGGAATTTGTCTAACATCAAAGGCTGTAAACCTGAGTTAGGATGATTATCATCTACTTTGAAATTCTAGTAAGCAATGCTCTCAAGCGACGTTTGCTAGTAATTAAAAACTTAAAAACCATAATTCAGTATTGTCTTTATAGGTTCAGACATTGAATCTACACATTTATTGCATAAAATGTTTATGATCGGAGCTGGATTATTGCCTAGAGGTTTTAGAGAGCTTCAAAATCCTCCTGCACTTCCTTATGATCCTGTTTTTAGCCTTATGAAAACAAGAAAATTTGGCACTGAAGGCCCATGAAAGATCGCTGTGTCCCAAATTGCCTTAATCGGCTCTGATTACAGTTTTAAAACAAATAAATAAATAAATGAAATGTATATATTAGCTTTTCAATCCCATTCTGGCTTCTTTTCCACAATATGCTTTCATTTAAATGCTTATATTTTAAATTTGTAAAATGTTATGAAATTGTTTTTAAACTGATATACCATTTATTACAGCTATTATTTAAAAGTGGCGTTGTTTAGAATGGGTTAAAATGCTCAGATATCTGCTTTTTGTGATGTTGTAGGACTTCTGCGCTAATCTGTGCATTACCGTTTATTATATACCAAAGTTTGGAATTTTTTTTCTGTATTTTCTGCTGGCACTTAAATTTGACGAAGGCTTAACAATGGTATGGGGATTGTGTTTTGATTAAAGGAAGAGATTACTAATTTACGTCAAAGCACATAAAAGAGATATTTCTATGCCTTTTATCCCGAATTTTTCCTTACAATTCACCAATAGCTGGAATCTTTGCATCTCAAACCTTCCTTCCCTTAAAACTGTCTCCAGAGAAAAGGCCAAATACTGTCTTTACCGTAAACGGCGAACGGAACCACGTCCATTGTGGCAGTATTGCAGGGCGGGCATCTCTATTTTCCAACATAATAATTGTGTTCTGTTTGACTATCGAGTCATAACAGTGTTGTTGTTGTTTTTTACTGCAACTGAATTTCTATCTTAATTACAAATTAAATATATTTTATTTGAAGTTGAATAAAAAGATTTAGCATTAAATACACATTAATTGGATCCTTCTTTGTCCCATCCTTTTAATGAGCAGTTGTGAAGTTTTTTTATATTTTGGAATTGAAGGTCTTCCCTCTTATTCACGATTCTTAGATTGCTAATTATTTTGTAATCGAGTGTTCTATAATATTACATATTTTAAATTACATTTGTTACAGCAATAAAATGTTAATTCGTGATTTTTCTTTTGTTTGTGAATGTGCTTAGAAATTAGCTGCGCTCATTATCAACTATGCTGTAACCCTTGGCACTTAAGGAAATAATGATACACCCCCTAAAAACTATGCTGTATAAATACCCTTGGCACTTAAGGAAATAATGATACACCCCCTAAAAACGATTAATAAAGTTTTTAGTTTATTTCATATGAAATCCACTAAAACGGTAGTATGTTTCAAGCTATTTTAGTGCCTAATCAAAAGGTACATAAAGATTAAGTCGGTAGAGAGTCATCGTGTAGTTTAAAAAGAAAGCCGAAGAGATATGTGTGAAGTTTTTTTTTATTTATATAAATAATTTCAGTTACATATACATTATCCTTTGCGCCTGCTATACTACATCTGTCTAACAAACAACATGATTATCTTTTCCGTGAAAACTGGTTTTCTTGCCTGAGACAATTAAATACTTAAGGAGACAAGAAACGAGTTATTCGGTAGCAATTTTTTTCTTAAAATGTATAGTAACTCTCTTATCCACAAGAAAAGTCTAATTTGGATAATAGCTTTTTGCAGTATTTCCAATGTGATGATTGTTTTAAGAACATTTAATGAAGTCATTCAAGATCACAGGGAGAATAAGCACGCATGTTTTGCTGCATACAGGTCGAAAAAATTATAATAATTTCTCAAGTTTTCCTTTTTAAACTATTTACAGGCGTTCTTAAGGTATCATTAGATACGTCTCAGCCCAGAGAATTTTCTTTCAACGCTATGAGGAAATAAAATCCATTTTAAATACTGGAAACTACATTTTTTATTTATATTGTTTTCATTTATATGTTCAATAACTTTTCCTGGCTTAATATATAAACTTTAAGAGAAGTTTAACATCTTAAGCTTTGGTTAAAATGGATCGGGAATATTTATTAAAGTTTAGAATAATGCGTTAATAGAAGATGCTATTTTGCATTATTTGATTTAATCTTTTATGTTCATACTTGCTTTTTGGTTTACTTTCTTATTTTATTTTACATCCTCCATTTCTCATAAAAAGTTATTTTCACGCGATAAGTATTTTTCTCGTAATCCCGTGTCTGATATAAAAACTTAGTTTAGATTCTAGACTTTGGTAAGTTAATTTGTATGACAATTGGCGTGAATCGTTATAAGAATTAGTCTCTGAAGTATGCATTTTGAAAACCTAAATTTGGTGCATATTTTAAATAAATAAAATTCAGATGTTAAACGGTAGAAAATCAGTCAAGTGGGACCAGAATTTAAGTTTTTGTTATGTATGATAAAAATCAATTTTCATTATGGATGCTTGAAGAATTTGACCCGAAGAATTCAAAGAAATGGATCATTTTTCAACTAACGATACTGCCCTAAATTTGGTGACTTTCTTCACATATTACGTGAATCAGTTTGAATCTTACTGCACCTTATTTTACCTTATCTTACTGCAACATTTTACGAAAAGACAATTCAATGAAATAGAGGTATTCATTGATTTTATAAACATACAGATATGGAAAGGCCTACTTTGATCTTCAATTTAGATAATCCTGATTTACGATTCCTTCGATACTTCGCAGAAATCTGAGTATCATTACATACACATGGCTCGGAAAATCCTTTAACTGGAGTAGGCTTACTCTTCTCAGTGAAATATTTGCATTTACTCAGCTTTATACTCTTTATCAATCACCTAACTGCCACTTGAAAATTAATTGCCACTTGAAATCTAATTACCTCAAATGTTCCCTTGTGATTTTATTACTTTAACTAGAACACTTCTACTCATATTGAGGCATGAATTATGTATTAATTAGAGTTAGGGTGATCACTTCCAAATATCACTCACCTAAAGCGTTATTGAATCAAAAGAAGTCTTAAGGTAAGAAAAGTTTATCCTAAGGTTTGGAATATCACTTATGTAGCATTAACGCCTTCCATGGGGTTTTCACACTGTAGTCGGAAAATAACTAGAAATTAAATATAAATCCGTAAATAATTGTAAATGCATAGTTTTCAGAAAAACTAGTTCTAAATTTCTTACTTTGTCTTCAATGATAATTTTTCAGCAGCATAATGCGCTAAAATACTAGGCTTTATTTAAAAATGTTCATATTTTGTTTTTAAAAAATTGTTTCCTAATTATGTATAATGATACAATAAAGGAACGGTTTTTATTATTTTCTGTAACGAACAATAAACATGAAAAATGAAAACTGAGCACGATATGTCAGAGTATAAGATAACAGAATAAGCAAAAGACTTTAAATATACAAATCATAACAGATAATGTTTCTGAACTGTGCAATCAATTTAATACAGCCAAAATTTAAAGCCAGCAGATTTTTAAGTTTTGCAAATGAAGACGCAAATTATTCATTAAAGTAGTTCAACTCCTACATGGCTGAAAGAAGTTCGTAGTGCTGTTTGTGCAAAATGTAAATCAGATTCTCAAATAATCAAGCAAATAGTGCAAATCCGCCCCAAAATGCAAGACACGTTTACGATATAAATTTTTGCCAATGTAATATAAAGGGACTTAAGAAGTCAAACAACAGAAATCAAATTGATTTTTCTTGTTTGACTTCTGAATTAATACTTGTTCGGCGTGTTATTCTATCTTAATAAAGGGACTTACCATTAGGAAGTCCTGTTTACTGAACTCCTCCCCAAGGAAAGATAAAGAAGAGAGAAATGTACTATTTTGATGGCAGTTTGCGCAGCAAAATGGAAGCACATATTGTCACTTTCGTATTCAGCCCTGCAAATCAAAACAAAGGAATAAAGCATAAGCCCCAGAAACGAGAGCTTCTTCAAGTTTAAAATTACTGCAAAAGGCAGATTTAATGAATTTGGGTTCACAGAGGTAGAAAATAAGAGTAAAGTTTCCATCTATACTTTGTGCTTTGATTTCTAAGGTAGGCAACTGCCTGGAAACTATTCGCTCTGTTACAAACAAGACTACAGACTTTACGAAACTTAAAGATAAATGTTTAAATCCTTATCGAAGTTTATTTTATCCTGGCTTTCCTTCTCTTCGTAAAGTTACCGTTCTTCACTTAAGACCAACTGTTATTATATTACTTAATTTACTGTTTCCAGTTATTTCTCCCAATTTCTTTACACATTTGAGAGCAATTACTGACTAAGGTACTTATTGTTTGCCTACCCATTCCTACAGAATGCTTTAGGGCATTTAATGTATTCATTCCGGGAACGTTTAAAGTATGCATGTCAATTGCAGTCAAACTCATTAAATCAATATATAGATAGTTTTAAATATAATCTTGAAATCATGCTATCTTACTCTTAATATGAATAGCATAACTTCCTTACATGATTGCGACTTTTAAGTTAGATTTTGCCTTTTTCTTTCTTAAAGCATGAAAATTTGACTTCACGGGAAAGTCTGCAGCGTGAAGAAGGCTTATTACGAAAAATTACGTTATAAGCAGGTTCAACAGCCAGTTTTTGACGGACAAGAGCAAACCATAGCTTGAGAATATAACTTGAAGGAAATCCGTTATTTAAATTTAACACTTATCAGCATATGTAGCCTACTATAGGACACACACTTTTTTATAAACAGATGTTGATTTCATCATCAATAATTTTATTTTACAAAACAAATTATTAGACAAATAATATTTTACAAATTTTAGAAAAATAAATAAGAAATTAATTTCTGGATATCAAAAATTAACATAAACTGCGATTGAAGAATTGAAAGATGTAGTAGATTGGGATGAAATAATTAAACGTCAAGATTTTAGTGAAATCTTTTAAATTAAACATGAAGAGAAAGTAGACTGGTGTCATTCAAATTTATGTAAGCAAGTGTCAGAAACTTTGTTAAAAGACATTATGAGAGAATTTGCATTATGTATTTATCCCACATATGTGAGAATCTTAAAAGAAATGTTTGCTTAAAAGAATGTTTGCACTGAGGAAATTTCCTAAATACGAATGTCTTTAAAAAGTGTTTATCAATAAATGTATAAATTCAGTAATCTCGGATATTATCCTAAAACTCTAAAATTGAAAGATTTAGAGTCTGAGAGATATAATATGATCTTATTGAAAAAAAAGGAAACTAGGTATGGAGATTCATCTATAGTAAAAATAAAAATATACGGTGAGGAAAAAGAGTATTATATTAAAAAAAAAGTCATGGAAAACTTTCTGACACTAAAATCAAGAAATTTAATAAAGGAAATTACATATTCGATTATAAAGGTACGAATAATGGAGAATATTTGCATGAATTAGAAAAAGAATCTTAATTTATTTTTTAGTATTAATTTCTATTTTTTTTATTTTTTATAAATATTTTAATCATTTTTAGTATTTAATTTTAATCTTTTTCCGTGTCGTAATTTTATATTTTTAAGAGTACCTTAAAATGCTACGCAAAACGAAGTTTAAATTAGGTTGCATTTTACAAATATTTTAATCTTTTTTCATGTTTTTATTGTTTTTATACAGAAATAACTTAATTTTAGTATCGTAAATTGTTGATTTTTGAGGATATCTTAAACTGTCATAAAAAGGTGAAATATTTATTAATAAGCAGCATATGCACTTCACTGTAGGAAATAGACATTTTTAGACAGATGTTGATGAAATCAATATTTGTTTATAAAACATTTCTGTGCCATCTAGTGTGGAACATATGCTGCTGTATTTATCTCTGAAATGCTTAAAAGTACAATTATGAAACTAATCCCTTAACATATGTTTCAAAGCATTACTAAAAAGTAAAATGGAAACTAAGTGTCGGGAGAATTGCTCCATTTTACTTCTATTTCTTTATAGCATATAGCATTTACCTGTTCATCCCTGGAATTCTAAAATATTCCATTATATTTTACGAAGTTTCTCCTTCAATCGAGATATAAAACGGAAATATTTTTAAATGCCATCAGAGAATTGCTTTGTTACCCAAACATTCGAGTCTACCTTTCATTTTCATTAATTTCTTCTGTTCTCTACAAGCTGAATTCCTTTGTACTTCCAATTAGGTTTAAGGAAAGCAATTTTTTTTTTCAAATCCGGTATTTTTGCTTCCGTTGGAGATTTCTGTGAATCCTTCGCTTGGTAACGAGACTCATTTTCTTTTGAAAACGCTAACGAAAGACTGTTCTACTAACTAAACAATTGAAGAAATAGTTTATTCCTCTAAACGTCTTTGCATGCGCAGCGGATTCATTTGCTCTACAGACAAGCACTCCTTATTCCTGAATCCAACTACGGAATTTAACTATTTTCAAAAACTTTAAATCCCTACTCCACTATCGAAAAAGAGACTTTGCATTCACTAAAAGTCTCGTAATTGTTGGTGTATATAATAGAGCAGCGTTTCCCAAAATGATTTCCGCAGAACACTGGTGCTCTAAAAATAGTTGCTAAGAATTCCGAAAAAAATTATGAAACTGAGATTAAATAACAACTAAACATTATCTCCTTTAATGTAATTAACACAATTTGAAACAATTCTTAAATTAAATTTAAAGAGTAAACATAAAAAATTTCATTTAAATGCGCGCATGATAAATTTACAAATATAATGCGGTACCAAATGGCTTACGTTGCCAACGAAATACATACAAAATGCATTGCTGCTAGTGTTTCTGTTTTGTGCTCAAAAGTAAAGAAGCTTTTCAGGGTCACTTTACTTTTGAAGTGTTAGTTTCCATTGAGTTTTTTTTTATTTGACTTTCTTTTTGAAATTGGTAAATAAATATAAAATGTCTACTAATACTAAGAAGTTTAATACGTTTTATCGTTAGCTATACTATTCTTTTAAAAAACGGAATACTGCAGTTTTCTGCTACAATGGAAATAATCAGAAAAATCAAATTCACTTGTACCGAAAAGTGTGCCAAAGTTTCTACAGATTTGCACAAGCAGTGGTAGGTAAGAGCTTACGATGCGCATTTTGAAAATAACTGCAAATGCCACAAGGAGTCACCCTATTTTGCATGAGCAGGCAGTAGTTACCAAAAACAAAAACAAAAAATAATTTACGTATTTAAGAAGTATTTTGGATAAAGCTGTAAAAATGATGAACTATGTAAAATCTCGACAACTCCAGTTCAGATGCCCCGGTTATTTAAAATTTTGTACAAATAAATGGGTAGCCATCATACTTCACTTTCATTCCGCACTGACGTTAGAAGGCTATCCGGAGGAAAAGCACTGTCGGGATTGTCTGAATTGCGTGTAGAGTTACTGCTTTTCTTTTCATCAAACAAAGATGGAGTAAAATTTCATGGCATTTTTAACAAATCCTACGTAGTTACTGAGTGTTTCTTATTTAGCAGATATATTTACTTAACGAAATAAATGTATCATTACAAAGAAGAAACATTTCAGTATCAAATGTAACGGGTAATATTGCGTCTTTCAATCGAAATTTGATATCCTGGATTTTGTCATTAGAAGAGAATAATTTTGACTGTTTCCCTACCTTAGATGACTTTTTAAATGAAAAAGTTTTGAAATGGACATAAGTTTTAAATGGATATTTTAATGGACATTGATATTAGATTTGTATGACTTATTATTAACGCTGTTAACATTTTCCAGAAAGGTAATTCTTGGAACCGAAATCCCTTCATGACGACAGCTAAGCCAGCAGATATGAGAGCAGCTGATTTTAAAAATTTAATTGATTTGACAAGTGATTAAGACGTAAAATAAAACTTTAAAGGACAATCGTTACACGATTTTTGGATAAGTTTATCACAATACGATCTGAACTTATCATAACTAGCTGCTCATGTTTTTTTTTTCGACAGTGTATTTGTGTGAGAAATGTTTTTCACTTTAAGTTGCAATAAAATTCAAATATAGAAACTGACTTAATGTTACCTTTGATGTAAGAATTCAGATTTCTAACTTTGCGCCTTACATTAAAAGAATTTTAAATCTGAAGATTCAAACATACTGAAACTAAAAATGCTTTATGTTATTTGTTTCATTTTTTATTTTTATGTCTTCTTTTTGTAATATTTGTAAGGTATTTATTTATTTTATCTAAGCAGTTATTTTATGTTAAGTATCTTTACTGTCATTCTTCCTTTCCATTTTCCTGCCAGAAGGCTAATTTTAGTTCGCTTGTATTCAGATGAGTCAGAAGGAGATATTTAAAGGGAGGTTTAAGATTGCTTAGTCACAACGTATTCACCTGCTGAAGGTCAGATTGCTAGTTGGAATTTTACGATAGCAGTCTATCTTCGGCGTTGCTTTATGTTTGCCAATAGTGCACTTGTTTCGCTGGTATACGCTTGAGCGAACTTGCGCGTTAATCATTTCTGTATAGCCTTTGGGCTATCATAAGATTTAACTTAGTTTAATTTGAAATTCCTTATTTTTGAGTTACGCCATAAATGCTGGCTGGTTTTGAAAACACAAGACGTGCATCCGTTCAAATATTTGATCTCAATAAAAGGGTCTTACACCCCTCTTACATTCTCTGTTTACTTACTGGAGGCAAGTTGTCATCGAGAGGTGGCGATAAGTCGTTTAGCTAAATCCGAGTCTCGACTTAGTGTATGCTTCCCAAAAGAGTGAGACTCCATACATTAAAAATTTAAACTTTTTCTTTTATAGATATGATATAAGAATTGGAATAATTGTTTATTTTTCTTATCAGATATTCTTGTTATTTATTACTACTAAAATCCCAAATTTATTCCAGTAAGCCTTAGAAATTCTGTAATTTAAAAGGTGTTCCGTGATGAAAATTGTTAGAGTAACACCGTAATAAACTGTGTAAGAAATAATTTTTAAGCCCCACAAGTAATTAAATGTCGTTTGAACATTGCCTAAAAAACAGGAATCTAAAATTTTGGATGTTTTAATACACTGCATGTGTTTAGGGTGACAATGTCCTCAAAATATTTTCTGATTTCAGGCGAAAAGTAACGCTTGTGCTAAAATATTAGAATGATGAGGAAGGAAGCTTTGTTCTTTAAAGACGTAGTGAATTTTCTTGTAGTATGCTATTGATTAGGGCAACCGATACCGCTGTGTTCTGAAAAAGATAATAATGATTAATCGCACATTTATTGGTCCAGTTAATTCCTCCTAATTACATCTGGAAAAATTTGAGATGCCACTGAAAACTCAATCAAATTAATCTGAATTAACGAGAAGAAATCAAGTGGACAGCTTATCGATTTAACATGGAGAGCTTCTTGAACCTTATGCACGTTACACAAAGATTTTGCATTGTTACAGTTTTTTTTATCTGCGAAGTGGGAGACGAATGAAGACATGCGCTTAATGAGAATGACAAGAGAAAAAAAGAATAATTACTTTCGTTACGTGTGAAGCAGCTACTTTACAACTCTGTAAAGAAATAATAGTTATTTGATACGGGAATTCAAGCGCTTGGTGATGCTACAGAAAGTGCGGAGCTCATTGCTTGCATATTATTTTACTCTTCATCACATGGTATAATTTTTAAAAGTTAATTTAATATATAAAAGTTTAAGTTTAATGAAAAGACTTGCAAAGGGAGCACTTGTAGCTTTTTTTTCTTTTCTACGCCGGCAAGAGAACCGGTCCGCTTAGGAAAGGTTCTTGTCAGCCTTGTTAAGTGCCGTAGACGACTATGATTATTTCTTAACGCCTTAGATCAAGCTCTCCAAAGTTTACCTTTGCAAGGGAAAACAAATGAAAGAATTAAAAAATTAGAAGGGGAACTATAAAGGGAAAACATTTTGGAGGGAGGTAATCGGAGCAATGTGCTGGCTATGAAGCACTATCACTGTGTGCTAACCGATCAATCATTCAAATAAGGAATTCTTCATGCTATCGAATTTCTGTCACAGACACTATAAATGTTATACATGTATATACGCCTGCTCTTTTAGCTAACTCTACTAAATTTTCTTCTAACCTTTAACTCTTTTAAGTACATAGCCTAGTCCTAAATATGTTGATGCGAGTATCACTAGTGCAAGTATACAGCTACCGAATACCGTTACAGATATTAGTATAAATAATGACATGTAAGTAAACAGTTACTATTAAAATACGTTAACTGATTCAAATAAATATTTTGACGCAAGCATTCCTAATACAAATATGCAGATATTCACTCCTGTTACAGACGAAGTAAATTTGTATGTAAATATATGTGTATACATATACACTTTGAAAGTATATAAACTGCTCATATTTGCATTACTACGCAGTTCTGAGTTATTTTCCTCAAAACAGACAAGAAGCATATGTATTCAGCAGCAGTTTTTTTCATTATTTTAAATGCATCACCTATAACTGATTTTACTCTTTATGGCATCATAAAAGTGCACAAGTACATACTAGACCAACGTCAATTGACGTTCTTTCCCAAATTCATGTTGTTTACTAGGCATCAGTTTTTGTTTTCTAATGATTCATTTTCTGAAGATATCTGGGTTTAACTACTTGTTTCGCTATCATGATAGAGAATTCTCTTTCCCCAAACAATAAATCTCCTTCAGTTCTAACCACTGCACTCGAAATTCCAGTTATTTAAAAGTTTTTCGAATGATACCCCTAGACACGTTTTCGCATGCTGATAAGTCTACTAATTACCCAGTCCTCAATGATCGTAGTCCATCCATATTTTTCCCTAAACAAGCACTCTAACTCCAAATGTAATTTTCGTTTCACGAAAATGCTAGGGCCAATATCTCAGTGGCTAATTTTTTCCCTTTATTCCTTGCTGAAAATCAAGTTAGATATCAAGCGTATACTATACAATAAAAATTTAAGTTGTATTTTACTAGCAGTAGGTGACGGGAACCTATTATAAAGTACCCCGGAGAAATTATCTGTTTTTTAATAACTTTATTAGTATGTTTCGCAGGTTTGTAAAATAACCAGAAAATACTAGCCGTCAATTCTTTTTAATAGTAATAAAAATAAAATTCAATTGAAATTAAATTTCATTCCAAATTAATTTTAAAAGTTACTTTCTTTTCAGAAAAGGGATAATTTTCCTTTCCTTTGTTATTCACTGTAGGAACTAAGCACATCAGTTCACTTATCAACTTCTGCTTTTATAGTAATGCAATCCAAAAGCAAATGTTTACAATATTTTGTGCCATTCAATCAAAGCAAATTGCAGCACATATTTTTATACTATTTGTTAATTTTTTTTTAAATTTTGTAATAATTTCTCTGCGTAGTCAATAGATAAGCGAATCCCTTCCCCACATACTGTTAGTAATATTATGAGCGAGTAAGAAAAAAGCAAATGAATTATTGTACCATTTCGCAAGTTTCTTGCCGAAGAATAACTTCTCTAATTTTCAATAATTTCTCTGCATAGATATTAAAGAAAAGAATCATTTGATTAAAGAGAAGACTAAACACGTGAACAAGCTGAGAACCAATGTTAAAAACATTACGAGGGCATCTAATATCAAGACATTTAAAACCTTCCAGTCTTTTTCTGGAGTATCTAAAATCAATGTCTATAATGTTTTAAGAGCTCTGATGATCAACACTTAAAAACGACAGTTAACTCTTAGACAGTAAGTGGAACACTTAGGCAATGTGCGTTAGTAATTAAAAACATAAAAATCATAATTCAGTACCGTCCTTATGTGTTCAGAAGTAGTGTCTAATTTTCATTGGCTGCAAGTGTCTGTTTTATTCAAGGCCTGATTAATACACTTAATTACTTGTAACATATAGGTGTTATTATTTTAGTCAAAGAGAGCCTTGGATGATAAATTTAAGATTAGGTTTTCGTATGATGCAGATGAACTCTTTGTCAAATATAAAGCACCAAAAGCTAGAAAGTCTGGTAGAAAGCACAAAAGCCGGCTTTACTCTACTTCAGGCATGTCAAACTTAGTATACCAGATGGGCCAACTAGTCATCCAGTATACAGTAGTGCGGGCCTTAAAAACCAAAAAGCCATACTCATACTTAATGATGTAGAGATAAAATTGTGATTAAATACACAAAATCTTACCTAACACTGTAGTTTCTTCAGAAAAAGAGAAGGAGCATAAGGAAATTCAGATGAAACAAAGGAAATGTCTACCTATTGCTTCTTTTCAAATACCTGGCATCCTTTGCATACATCCAGCTTTCGGATGTCTGCAGACATGCTGCGTACACTAGCGATTTTCAGAAAAGAAGTCGGGTGAATGTCTGTTAACATGGATCTTGCTAGGGACTTGTTACTTTTCCTAAGCGAGAGTGGTTGTTCACACTGATATATAAAATCAGGTAGGATGCAAATTCGCGGCTTTGTGGGAAAGGCGCAGGCAAGTATTTGTAAAATTCAGGGATAATCATTTTACTGATTTTGTGCTTTAGATTAGATTCGAATTTAATTTCCGTTAATTCTACCTGTAAAGAAGCTGAAGTTTCTCAACGTCAATTGAGAAAGCATTTTTGTAAAGAGTTCGTCTCGATGGTCGGGGCTCAGATCTCAGCAAATGGGCTGGAAGCATGGCTGTTTTCATAGTTTTCCTCATATATGTAATGTGTTCCTTAAAATGTCCTACACGAAAGCATCCCTACTCTTCGTCAAGATATCCCTCAAGTGCTTTACCATAACCTGAATTCAAATCCCGCCATTACTTAAAAGGCATATTTTTCCTAATCAAATCATCGAATAAACGTAAGGCATTTTGTGAAATGTACACATTATCAGGGACATATAGAATAATAGCACTTTTATATTTGACGATAAGCACAAATCCTGGATGCTTTCTAAAGATGTTCAAGACCTTAAACTTCCAAAATTTTCACAATTCCTGAACTCTTAAATTGAAACGTAAAATCATACATAAATTCATTTTCATTGGCAGTATGCGCGCGAATGAAAGAAATAATAATATTCATTGTAGAAATTAACTGGAAATCACAAAATAATTTCACAAAATAATTGCTGTTTTCATTCATTACTCGCATCGTTTTCTCCAATGTGTTTAAAATCAATTCATTCCCTTTTAGTCTTCAATGAATTAAAAGCAAACTTTATTTTAGGGATCCACTGTGTTTACCTTTTTTGCTTCCTGCTTTCATTTTTTTAAGGTTTTTTGAAGCAGGAATCATGAAAAATGAGCAATGCCCTCTCTGGGACTCGAATCGGGACCTCTCGAATACTCGCTGAGTGTACTACCGTACCACCATCAAGGTATGCATAAAAAGAGAGAAAATACATCATAAGTTCGAAATATTTTTCTACACAAAATCATGAAATAAATTATATCCTTTCTAACAGCAATTTAATTTTTATTATTCTTGATTCGAACTCATAACAGCATAATAATATTTTTGTTAAAAAACTAGGGGAAAAGTTTTAAAGGATTGAAAAATTGTGTATCGTTGTATAAGAAAGGCTTAAACAGCATGTAGTAATTTCTTCACATTTTTTGTATATTAGACAAATTTTTATGATATGGAATTTTTTGTTTTAAAAATGCAGATTTAGTTCACGTAATCTATAGTAAAAATGATAATTATCTCATTTTTTTTTATTTTCATTAAAAATTAGTTGTTTAAGAGCTTTTGTCACAGAGGGAAAAAGGCATTTACAAATTAACTCGGCACTTAAAATTTGAAAGAATTCGGAAGAGTTGAAAATTCTCTTATCTGCATTTCTCTAAATGCACACTTCATGAAAAGAATAGTTGTTACTTGAATAAAAGTCCTTTCATCATTGAGAGTATTCTCATTACTTCTCAGAAGACTTTAGAAGCAGCCAAAGGAAAAAACAAAGTCATTTGTCAACGGTGTAAGTAAATTTTGATGTGAAAAATTTACTGAGTTTTCATTTTATGTGCAGCAAGCATAAGCAGTATTTTGCTTTGTTGTTGTTGTTATTATTATTATTATTGTTATTATTATTATTATTATTATTGTTATTATTATTATTATTATTATTATTATTATTATTATTATTATTATTATTGCTATTATTATTATTATTATTATTATTATTATTATTATTGCTATTATTATTATTATTATTGCTATTATTATTATTATTATTATTATTGCTATTATTAATACTATTATTACTACTATTATTATTACTACTACTAGACTAATACAGTTAATTTATCGGGCGTCTTGGAAGGAAGATATTTCAAACATCATTTGAATTATGAAATTTTATAGTAGTAAAGAATGGTTGGTTCAGTTTAATCGAACTCGTCAAAGCCCGCAAGAGCTATCAACCTAAAGGGAAGGATGCCTTTATGGAGGCCTTTTTAAGAGAAATGGTTTCGCATTTGCGTTACTAATTGCATAAACCAAGAGAAACATATGCAAAGAGACCGCTGACCGCATTTCGAACCATAGTCAAACTATGCAGGTTCATAGGTACTCGGCGGCTATTGTGCAACAGTCATATTGAATTTCTGGGAAGTGTATTAAAATTTTAAAATTTCCATTATTTGTGCCTCGTCGCATAAGAAAGAGATCTTTTTGAACACTTAAGCAATCTAAATTTGAACCAATAAATAAATAATGTCGATACATTTTTATTCCAGGACTTGTAGAAGTAATAACAAGAAAAATTATTTTGTGTTAATGCTGTATACAGAATTAGATTATTTTCCGCGTTTATCTAATTTTCGTAATTATATAAAAGGTAAGTTTTCTACTGGAATGAAAGATGTTATTTTGATGCATCGTCAAGAAACTAGATTTACCAAGTATGTTTCTGTTGCAGATAACAACAATAACTGTACCTAATTTCCTCTTAATTCATAATTCTCTTATTATGTGAGGTACATCAGATAGCGATAAAATGACCTTTCCTGGGGCGCATTTCCAAAAACCCTGAACGACTCTCTCACATGTCAAGATTTCTGACAAAATAATTGTATGCTTATTGAGCGTTTTTTACATTTAACAGTCTAAAAACATTACAGGAAAAACGAAAAAAATCTTATGTTTTGGGGATAAAAATGTATGTTTTTTAGATATGAAAATTACATAAAAATGACATAAAATATGTTTTTTTTAGCTATGAAAAATCTAAATTTTTAGAATAAAATTCCCTTTAAAAAATCTGTTTTCTAAAATAAAACATAAATATGATTCAAAGTTAGAAAAATTATACATTTTTAAGATTATGTTTCTAATTCATACGAATATCCTTCATTAGTCATACCCTAATAATTGAATACGTAATTTTCTTTATTAATTTTTCTGACTTCATGGTCAGAAAGTTTTCCAAGACGTTTTTTTAAGAAAATATTTTTTTCCTTCATCATCTACTTCTATTTTTACAATGCATGGATCTCCGTATTTAGTTTCAATTTTTCTCAATGAGATCAGATAATATTTATCAGTCTCTAAATCTTTCAATTTGAGAGTTTTAGGATACTATCCGAGACTATTGAATTTTTACATTTATTGGTAAATATTTTTAAAGGCTTTTATAAAATGGTAATTTCACCAGCAATATAAATTATTTTGAATATCATATGAAATTCCTAACCCTTTCAGTTTACAAAAAGATATCTCAAATGTACATTTTCCTTAAAATTTTTCTCAGAGTTTCTTCTAGTTTTTTATCTTAACAAAAATAAATCTGATTTTAATCAAAATAAATAAAGCCATTTATTAAAGACAATGTCTTGCACCTTCAGGGATATAAATCCTCCTTATTAATCCATGTATTAAAAGATTCCGAATAACCCAACCATTTTACTAAGTACTTATTTTCTTTCTTTTTGAATATTTTTTTTAATTTCATATACATCACCTTTTTATTACATTTTGCTATTTCATTGTCATAAAATATTCTTTTAATTTCTTCCCCATTTAAATCTTTTATTCTATATGTGATAGGATCCATTTTCATTACTTCAGAAACTTTAAATATCTCTTCTGTAAATGTTGAGCCATCTACTCTCATGAATGTCTTCTTTTATAGAAGGAAATCTAACTCTATCCCCTATCTTAAATTTTGGTTTTTTAGAGACCTTTTGGTTTGTGTATAAATTGTTACTTTTATTCCATTTTCTGGTATACTAGTTTCGATAGGTGTCATTTTTATAAATTTATGGTATGAATTGCTATAATTTTAAGCAACTGTGATAATGCATCAATATAGTATCTTTTAGTGTTAGCGTACATATATTTTACGATTTTTTCTTTATTACTATTAAATCTCTGTGCTATAGCAGACTGTATTTCTTTATTTTCAATGGTAAACCATTTTATGTTATGATCTTTAAAGAACTATTGTGCAGCTTTTCCTGTAAATTCAGTTCCTTCATCTCTCTATATAAATTTAGGAATTCTCTCTTTAAACACTTGATTAAAACCTTGTATTACTTCTTCGGGTGTTCTTCTTTTCACAGGAAAAGCCCATGCATATTTATAAAACGCATCTATAACTGTTAACAAATAATTTGTTCAATCATTATTGATATCCTGATAAATGCATTTCTGGAGGTTTACTTTATCTTGTATCAATTAAACATATTAAACCTTCTCCATTAATTTCTTTAACAATATAAATATCTTTTTTTACAAACCATTTATTAGAAACGAGGTCTTGCGACTTCAGGAATAATATTTATAACCATTGAATTGCATTTGTGTAATATATTTTTCAGAGCATTAAATTTTTAATTTTTTATTAAATCTTTTTCCCTTTTATACGTTACTTCTTCAGAAATTTCTTTGGTTTTAAATGAATTAAGGAGCTCTTTATAAAAATTTAAACAATGTCTGTATTCTTCTTTTTTCTGCCATTTTTAGAGCAAAAACAACAGTATCTAATATTCCAGCTGATAAACTTAAACAAGCAAGCTGAAGAAATGAGATGACTTATAAACCTATACCTGTTATAATAATCTAACATATTGAAAGGAAAACGTTTATTTTATTATATAAATTAAAAATTTTCGATAAATGTATAATCTTTTTTAAATATTCTTCCATAGAAGCGACAGCTTTGCTGTCTATTTATGTAGGATGGAAATTTGTTCGATATCTCATTTTTGGATTAACTAAATCTAACATAAAGAAATCATATGATTTTTGTATACGTTTTTATATTTAGTTCTTCAAGGCCATCTATTTCTCTCATAATCCGCTGAATTTCTCTTGGTTGAAACTTAAAAAATGTTAAATAATTAGTGTTTTTTCTTATACATAATAGCTGTTGAATAATAAACTTGTATTATGTATATAAGAGATACGTTTTTCTTTTTACCCGTGATTAAAAAAATCCACAATATTTTTATTTCTCAGTTACAGTCATCAGTACTAATTAAATTTTTGATGCGAAAAGTGATGGATCTAATTCATCTAAAGTAACATAATCATTTAAATCCAAAGTAAATTTTACTTCTTTCTTTTTAAATTATCACATAATTATAATAATTTGTTCCTTATTTTTATGAACAATTTGTAATGTCTTCTTTTTCTATATCTTCAAACACAGTGTAATTGTCTCATAATTTATCATACTTTGGATTATGTAATTGTCTTGCACAGACATATAATGTGTCAAACTCTAATAAATTATATATTAAGTTAAGAGTCATGTTTGTTTTTCCCGATCCTGATGGTCGTGTAATTAAGAGTCTAAAAGGCCATTTTGGTAATAAAGGATGTTCGTTTGAATCATGAAATTCATCAGGTTCAGTATAATCTATTATGCAATTAGTTTCTAGATATCAAAAATTAACAGCTAATACCACTGAGGGATTGAAAGATCTAGTATATTGGCATGAAATAATTTAATATCAATGCTATGTTTGGATTGGTCTTACCAATAAAGCCATATGGAACAATTTAACATCAAAATTTCAATGAAGACTTTAAATAAATATAAAGACTGGTGTAATCCAAATTTATATAAAAAAGTGTCAGAAACTTTCATTAAAAGACATTATGAGAAAATTTTTATTATTTTATTATCTCACATTGTCAGGACTTCTGTTCCTTCTAATTGCCTTTGCAAACATAACTGGAGTCCTGCGTAAGAACAGGGAGCTTACTCGTGCGTATGTAGAAGATACAACAAAGGTAAGAAGGGTTAGATTTACCCTTTATTTCTCACAGTGTACAGCCGTTCCCGCGCTTCGGGATACAGACACCAGCACTTGTGGTCTAACACGTAGAAAATAAAAAATATACTAACTTCAACTAAATAAGAACTAAACTTAGATGCTTTTCAGAGAGTCGTAACGCGAAGACTAGCCTTTTAACATTACGTATGTAGTGAGCGGAATGCACAAAACTACAATACGTCTTCAAATATCAGCGAGAACTAAGTTCTGGCCTTAAAGGCAGAAATGAACTGACTGAAAAACGTGCTCGTAATAAGGCAGCGAGAAGTTTCTCTTTCTTTTGGCTAAAAGCCGTGTCTTAAATACTTATGCAGTTTGCAACCTCATTTGTGTAAAAAATTCTACTCGAGCTTATTCTGGCCAAAAATGGAAAATAAGAGAGGATAGCAAAGTTTTAAAATGAAATAAACGTTAGCAAAACTTAAAATCCTTACAACATATGTGAGAGTATTAAATTAAAGATTTACTAATAAATATATTCCTAAATAAAAAAGGTTTTAAAAATTCTTACGAATAAATGGGAGAATTCTGTAGTATCGAATATTATCCTAAAACTCTAAAACTGAAAGATTTAGAGTTTGGAAGATATTATCTGATCTTATTGAGAAAAATTGGAACTAAATATGGAGCTTCATGTATTGTAAAAATAAAACTAGATGATGAAGAAAAAGAGTATTTTCTTATAAAACGCCATGGAAAACTTTCTGACAGTTCAATCAAGAAAATTATTAAAGGAAATTATATATTCAACTACAAATGTATGATTGGTGGAGAATATTTGTGTGAATTAGGAAAAGAATTTGAAAAATATATATTTTTTTAGCTTTGAGTCCTGTTTATCTTTTATTTTAGAAAACATATATTTTTTATGTTTTTTAATCTAAAAATTGAAGATTTTTATACCTATTTTATATACATATATTTATGTCATCTTGATTCCTAAACCTTAAGATTTTTGTGTATTTTTTCGTATCTAAAAAACATACATTTTTTCCAAAAATTTAAGATATTTTTCGTTTTTTCCTTTACTGTTTCAGTCTGTCATTATCTAAAAAAGATGTAAAAACCTACATATTTTGTTAAAAAGAAACTTGACATGCGGCAGAGTCGTTTAGGTTTTTGGAAATGTGTCCTAGAGGTCATTTGTTCTCTATCTTACATATTTTCCTCCAGTCAAGAAAAAAAGTTCCATTGATTTATTTTGTGATTGCGCAGTGGAAATTATCTCAAACTTGTTGACCAAATATTGGCTAAATATAAAATCTGACTTACACATTTATCCGGTAAACCCTCAAAGTTTCTTTTATTCCCTTTTATAAAGCATACTATTATGAACAAGTTATTGTTTCTAAATAATAGTGTGGAGAAGAGAGGAGTTTTGAATTAACGAACCCTTGTAAAATTAGCTGTGCAATTCTCTGGAAAAGAACTTAGAACTTTCAAATTATTTAGTAAATATGATCAACGTTATATTACATCAGTTCATGGGAAGAATACCGTTAATTCCTTTCGAATGACTAGGTTAACTGAGGAACAGGACCTCGATAATTATATTCTAGTGTTACGTTTGGCATACATTTCCTCATTAATTTCAGAAATATGAGAGGCTCGAGAACACAGAACCTGGACGTAGGAAATGCTTTTGCCCATATCCCAATAATTAGAAGGAAGAAGTAAGTAAGTATTTGTTTAGAAAAAATGAAAATGAAGTTTGAAGAATGTAACGTAAGTTAATATAACTTATAATAAAAAGGCAAAATTGAGAAATTCTAGAAAACTGTTTCGATTTTGTTTATGATCTTTTTTATGGTAAAAAAAAGACTGTCAGCCAACATTCGATGACGGCAGAGAAAAAGACTGTCCAGATGTTACTTTCGCCTCTTCATCAATGTCCGCGTATAGGAATTATTGGGAGATAATGGATACACCCTCCCTTAACGATCACGGTATTATACAATATGAAGTCAGTAACAGCTATAAGTATCTAGTAAAACAAAGTTTTAAGAGCCACTACGAAGGGTACAACACATTAAAGAAGCACTTCAGACTATGGTAGAAATATCTTGAACCATCTGGATAACTGTAATTCCCTGGAGGAACTACACAGTAGTATGGCTTAGGAGCAGCAAGAGTGTCTCTTAAATTACAAAAAAGGAGCCGAAAAGCTTTGCTGCCTGGTACAGCAACTCAGAACGAAGTACAATAAGACAGGTGCAGGAGGAGAATGACGAAGAGCAGAAAGCAATAAAGTTGGTGCTGTACAGGAAGGAATAAGTCCAATACAAAAAAAAGATTAAGTCAGCGAAGAAGACCTATTTTAGTAATGTGCAATAAACCTATGGAACAAAATAGCAACCAATAACATTTTCCGTCTTCTGCTACTAACCGCAAAAGCACAACAGAAGCGCTAAATACCATTCCAGATACAATCTTTGCCAAAGATGAGGTGGGAAAAAAGACTTAGAGAATCATACTGAAATAAGGCTTAAGTTTATTGGGAAATGCTGGAACAGTACTAACCGAGCTATCCATCATCCTAGAATCATGAAGTACGCAATATCATCAGTGCCCTAGCAAACAAAAAAGAACCAGGCCCTGATGGGTTAGATAATATCATTGTTAAAGAGCTCCACAAAGATTTTCCTGAGTTATTTCCAAAATTGCGCAGAAACTGCTGGCAATTTCTTCACTTTCCGAAAACCATGAAGTTATCCGATATACCCCTATTTCATAAAAAGAGAAGAGACCTGTTGTACCCGATATCCTACATGCCAATAAGCTCACTGCTTTCCAGCAGCAAGATTTAAGAGAAAGTACTGCTACACCCCCTCAACTTCCATATGCTCAGAAGTCGTACGATTCATGAAAAAGAATTTGGCTTCTGCCCGGGCAAGTCCACAACATTAAAATAGCTTTTAGATGCTAAGATGCTATTAGGCAGATCAGAGATAACTACACTGGCTGTCTCAATGGATATTAAGGAGACGTTCGATTCGTTATAATGGCCTGATGTATTCGAATGCCTAAACACCATCAAGTGCCCAAAGGAGATCTGAATCTGAGACGCAGTTACTTGCAGGACGCAGTCATAACGGATAGTGACATAATCAAAGTAGAGCTGGAGAAAAGATGTTCCCATGGGTGCTGCTTGAGACCTACTCTGTAGAATCTTGTAGGGAACGCATTCTTTGCAATCTGCGAAAATCAACAAGGTGTGGGTATCCAGGCTTACGTTAATGACTTTCTATTGGTCATACTTAAATAGTAAAGAAGTAGGCTGAAAGCCCAAAACGCGATAAACACATTTGCAAGCTGGGCAAGACAGAAAAAATTAAATAGTTCGGCGGATAAAACTGAACAGCTATATAAATGCAGGAAAGGGTTGCAAAACAGAAATTCCAATATCAAGTTAAATGGAATCTTTAAGGAGTCGGCAAAGTTAATTATCTAGGAATCGCAACAAATAATAATCTTTCTTGGATACCACATCTCAAAGCGCTAAAGTAGAAATTGAATCAGCTAAGTAACACCATGATCAGAACAGCTGGACTACACTGGCGTACCCCAATAAAAATTCTAAAAAACTGATATAATACAACATCGGAGAAAATTATTTTATATGGGGCAGGAAACTCACCGCCCCTATGAGAAGGCTTCTCATAATGGAGAACGCAACAGATGATCATATGCAAGGGGTACAAAACAACTTCCGCGGCCTTACAAACGTTGCCGGGCATCCCTCCCTTTGACCTATAGGTGTAGAGAGAATCCTTACGAGTAAGAACATTGCGCCTTGAAGAAAATGTAAGCCTGTGGCAGACATCATTCATTCACACAGACAGAAGCATAAGCCAATCATGCTGGGTCAACAGGCATAGTCGAACTTAACGCACACAGTGCACTTACAAGATACCCCATCTGAAGAGAAAGCCCTCTCTACTTATACAGATGGCTCAAAAACTGAAAAGGGCACAGGTTGCACCTACTGCGTATTCCAAGGAAGATAAGTGGTCAAAACTTGGAAAAGAAGACTAGAAATGAAACATTCCGTCTTTCAGGCGAAGCTTCTTGCGTTAAAAGCTGTGAGCAATTTGGCCAAATTTCATATAGCTGAAAAGATGGCTATATTTAGCGACTCAGTCTCAAACCGGAGCCAATTCGAGGGGAAAGAAGTATGAATCCAATAGCTAAGAATATACAAAAAAAATTTCTATGTATCCCATCAGATGACAGACCCGATCTCGTCTGGGTTCCACCACATGTGGAATAGCTCGGAACTAAGTAGAAGACTTATTCACTAAATCTGCTGCTAACAATCCTAATCGACCTCGAAAACCCAGTAAGTGTGCTACAGTCATATTTGAAGACAAGTACTCTAAATTATCTAGCACAAGAGTTGCAAAAAAATGGGATGATGAAAATACTGGGAAAAGGACACAGCGGTTCTTCTCAAAATTTTCATGAATTACAAACAGACATAGTGAGGCACAGACCAAATTTTACACAGTCCATGGTCCCTTTCCCCATTACCATCATAGATTTAGGAAATGAGACACAGAATGATGTGAATGTGGAAAGATAGGTGATCCAGATCACTACCTTTTTAATTTTCCTAACATAAAGAATGAGCACTTATAAACTCCTAGCAGTGCCTATTGGCCGCATTGGGCCGAGAACACATGTGAAAATAAGCAGGCCAAACGTAACATTGAGAACATTATCAGACTCTGTGCAGTAAAATATTAAAACCGGGAATGCCCTAAGCGCTTCGGCACAATACATTTCGCTCCCTGTAGCAGAGAACAGTGCTTGGACTAATCATTCTTAGGTAAACTGCAGCCTAGCGCAGCTATATCAAGCAACACTAAGGCTCAAGTTGTAGTACAATAAGAATGATATTCCCATTACAGCTACCACGATATTATTTGCAATACCTCAACGTATGACCGTAAAGGAACCAGGAATACCAGTCTAGCATCATCACTTAGTTATCTTGTTATAGGTAGCTATCTTGAGTTACAAACTACTGGGATCTAGCAGAAGTTAATCAGTTCGTAGTGCAGTATACATAAACAGGATTGTAAGTGTGGGTACATACGTACTATACATTTAATTACTCTCACTCTTACTCACATTTGCTGGAAATACCTTTTATAAAGCATTTAAACTATCATAAAGGTCTTCAGTTCAATAGAAATGTTTTAATATTGACTATGTATACATATGTTTCTTTTTTCGGTTTTTGATCTCATATTTACCGGCAGAACGAAATACGCTTTCGAAGCATATTAATCAACTTTTATGAAACTTTAATTTATTTTCCCCTGATGAGTTCTGAATTAAAGTTTAAATAAAAGGAGATTAATTTTTATATTTTTATTATCTTTTATATATATTACCATTTTGCGTTTTTAGCTTTCGAGTTTGTACTACTATGATCATTTCTATTTTGAAATGTTTTGATTTTATGTTAAACTCCTTTACACGGATGCAATTATTAATATTGTTGAGGAATCAATCGCCTTGCTTTGACTCCAGTTTACTTTTAACTTTAGATGCTTAAAGTTTATATATCTGTAACAGAACTGTAAATGTGGATATTTTTGTATATGTAATAATTATATAATTGTTCCGCACTTTTGCTTGAACTCAATCTCACCACTTTACATGTTAATCAGGACTATTAGGTACATATGGAGGACATCGAAATCATTGAAACTCGTGTAAATAGCACGTAAATATTGTATGAAAACAAGCAATGAGTGTATTAGCTTACACAATAAATGTATTCACCAGAACCTTGTATATTTATGTAGTGAACCTTGTGTATACGTGTTATGAAACTTTTGCATTTATGTGGGTCCTTCTATTCCATAAATCTTGATTCGTCACATAATAAACACCGTCCATTTTCACGTTCAGGTATTCCATCTACCAGGATGACGATACACTGGAAGATATTTACTTAAATCTCAGGTCAAAAATCTCAGGTCAATGATCATCCCTGCTGGCGCACAGCAACTTTAGATGGGAATTTTACCTGAGACAAATTCTCACTGTTCCGTAAGTACTCTTAACCATTTGGAAACTAGTGGGATCAAAACGAAAGAACAGGTTTTATTTCCTTACAAAATTTGTATTCTAATAATACAAAATAAGTACCAAGTTTTGATATTGCAAGAAAAAAAGAGCGAATTCATGATCTTTCATAACTTCTAACTGTACTGAATTACTCTAATACTCCTTTTCTTTTTTGTCTTTGCATTACAAAAATAGGTAGAAAGCATAATCTTCATTCTGTTTAATAAGAGAAAGCAAAACAAAGCTCATATTCCCATACTCGATATATTGACTGAATATTGTTATTCCTCGCTTGATCGACTGTAGTGTACTAGATGATACGTGCAATGCTCTTGAATTCCCTATCACTGAACCTTCCTTCCCCTTCAGTTATTTTTCAAAAGCTTAGTGTACGTTCCACCCCTATGACATTACAAGAGCATCGGCAAGAAATTCATGCAGAAGTGCTTACCATAGCTGTAAAGCGTCTACAGACGAGTGTGACAAGTAATTGACTATCGCGTTGATGTATGTCGTTTCATGAAAAAAGTGCACGCACATAGAATGTCTGGTGCAAGAAATTTCCTATTTTTCGTATCAAGTGATGGATGGTACATTTTGGGGTTTTGAGAAATAACAATTTTGCAAGCAAGTAAATGTGCTTCTTTTCTAAGCTTCTAGAATAAATACAATGAAATATAGAAAGTTTTCTTGAAGATTTTGCTAGTAACTTCGTTCAGAATGTCAAATAATAAATATGTTTGAAAATGTTCAATAAATGTTATGCGATTAAAGATGATTAAATCAGTAGAGGAGAATATATAATTGTTTATTAGGTTTTTCACTTATTTTTAGCGTAGTTTTAGAGATAGGATATAAAAAGATAAAAATTGAAATTATAAATAACAATTTTTGCACGAGAAATATTTTTTAAAAAGTAAATTTAAGAAATACATATAAAATAAAACAAATTAAGCATAATACTTATAGGACATTGCTTTCCTGCAATAGGTAACATTTGGAAAACCCAGCGTTATAGTAACAATGTTTTAACAACACTGCATTATACATACATAACGCAGTGTTCTTCAAACATTCAACGCCGCTAATTTAATTGTATGCTTAGCATTTACGTAAATTTCTGCAATGTTTAGAAGCACAGTATAATTCATAACGTTTAACAGCAAAGTGAAATCTAAATCTGTAAGAGCTAGACGAAGAGACATTTAATCTTTGACAGTTAAGCAGTATGGTATTTAAATCTTTAATACCTAAGACATAGGAAATAATAATTACCTGTATTTTGTTTTTTGTTGTTGCTGTTATTTTTAGTTCAGATTAAATCTACTCAACTCCTTCGTAGAGTTACCGAAGAAAGTATGTTTGCAAATATCCATTCTAATTAATGTTAAAATTTTCTAAACAGTATTCTTCCGAATCATTTAGCAAGCTACGAAAATTTAGGAATTATGGAATGTGTTTGCTTTCATTGCTCTGACTTGTATATGTTACCGTGAAAGGCCAGAAGCTGGAGAATGTCATCATTCACATAGTCGCTTGGTGTATGTCCGAATTAGTTGCTAAATATCCTTATTTCTCATTTACACCGGCAAATGTCGACATTCACCGTACATTGATTGTGAATAATGAATAAAAATGTTTTGTTACGTTTTTAAATCATAATTTTTTATTAAAACACATTATGAAATGTATCAAAATAGGAGAAAGCTTAAGTTCCACACCTGTAAATAAACTGTTGATCTCAAAACGAACCGTACCTTTTAAATGAGAAAATAATAATAAACTTAGTAATAGTAAACCAATAGTATAATAATACTAATAATTTACCAATAATGTACTTAAATAATAATAAACCAATAATAAACTTAAATAATAATAAACCGATAATAAACTTACTTAATTATTGGATAACGTTATGCGCTCTTATTTATTGCAACAACTTAAACTGTTATGACATTTTGAATTGCATAAGAGTCTCTTTATGACGCCTCTCTGTCTGTCTTCTCGGCTTTTTGTTTGACCTCCACCAGAGAATATCTGTATTTGTCGACGTACACCAGTGATAGTCCAAATGTGTAAGAATATAAATATTCGATCTGTCACCGACGTTCGGTCTTTCACGGTAACATATACAAAAACTGCAGTTAAAAGTTTTCGATATTTAATGAATGAGCGAAAAGGAAAACCCTAGCGTGCTTCCATCCATTCTTTATACGACTGCAAAGGGTATTTACATGTCATGATTTCCCAATAGTATGGTTCTTATAAACACATTAGTTTTTTGTATTGGAGAAGAGAAATGATAATTGGTGGAAAACATGTTATAAATGGAATAGTTTTATTTCGATAAAAATATAGCAACCAAAGCAAATTACATATTTGTCTAAAACTGCTATGCTCCTAAACGAGCAATTTTCCCTTTTGGTTGCTAAGAAGAAAATCTATAATAAATTTCAGAATATCTGATAAAACTGGAATTCATTGAAATTAAAACGACTTGTAGATAAATGGAAAAAAATTTTATTTATTTTTTAACGTTCAGTCAAAAACAAAAGTTTGAAAAATGAGCTAATGATGCATCTCTGTTTAATAAAAATTAATTTTTCAATGTAACAGGCTTATCGGCTAAGAAGCTCACATGGACAAATTTATATAATACTGATGTATGTATAATGTGAGGAATTTGGAGATCAGATTCAAAGATAATCGATATGTAAGTGAATCAAATAAAAAAAGGAAACTGATTGAAACAAAAGCATCATATAATTATTAGCATAGAATTAATGAAGCAAGCCCCGTACTCCCTCTTCCAAAACATATGTAGGGCTCTAGCCTCTTATGAAATGAATAGGAATAATTCATGGTATTTTAAATATTGTTTTCCACTGAAAGTTTCAGTCAGTTTAATTGCCAGAAAACTAAAAATTTCTCTGAATACGTGACATCGATTATGACATCTCGTTCAAATAATTCTAATGCTCATACATAATTTTGATGAGTAATTCCAAAGCAAGGTATTCTATGAATAGAAACTTTCCCCCAAACACTGTCATCGGCTAGTGAAAATGTTAACATTACAATAAGTTCACTGAATATTAGCAACTCATCCTCGAGTTCGGTCTCCTAAAGATGGTTTGAACTCAGAAAACTAAATTACATAATTAAACTAACGGTTCACTAGCTTAAGTTCAGTTCTTCTGCGTATGAACTTGTACCACTGCCTAAATTTTTTAATCTCAGAAAGAAACGGAACATGCGATTGTCTAAAAATACGTGTACGCTCTTTTGGCGATTGGGTCCCCAAAACCCCAGTCGCCCTTTAAAAGGGGGAGTATATAAGGTATTTCTCCCGCCTTCTTCGCATGCCTTCGTGGTGTAGTGGTCTGCATGCTCGACGCGTAACCTAGAGGTCCGTGGTTCGATTCCCGGCGAAGGCTTTGCTCATTTTTCATGTCTCCTGCTTCGTAAGAACCTAATGTCTCTACAAGTTGAACTAAGCTGTCAGTAATGCTTTGTATTTACATTAAGTACTGAAATCAAGATTAGAATGTTATGAATTAGTATTATTGTTCATGTAAGTGCTTCACATTTAGAAGTCCATTCTATTATTCATAATTTAATATCCATTTTTAACAAATAAGAACAATACCATACTAATTATCACGTTTTATTTATTTTTATAGTTCTATGAATTGCAATAATTTCCTTTTCCAATATCTTCTTTTACAAAATACTTTAAGTGTATAATTCATTCTATAAATGTTGATTTTTTTCATCATAAGTAAAATATATAGACATATTATTCATGAAAACCTGAAGAGAAAAAATTATTTAATTAAAATGTTCAAAGTATATGTTACAGAAAACAAACATATTGACGTCTATAACACATTTATCAAAACTTATTTATTTACTATAGTGAAATAATCCAATTCTCAGATTAATAGATAGAGTTTAAAAAGGAGAGGTCTAAGATACCATGTAACATTTATTTACAAAAGAATTTTACATAAGAATGATTGTAAGTAGTGTGAAACGGACAGTTCAGCGCCAGGAGGCGGTGCGCGGTGCAAGCCCGGAAGCAGCTGAGGCGGTGCAAGTCAGGAGGCGCAGTTTGATTTAGTTGATAAGGTGTCGTCACACTTTGATAAGAGATTATCTTTTGTTGATTTTCCAGCGGTAATTTCTAATTTTAGGATTTTTTTTCCTTTGTATTTTTCTTCGTCTTTACTAGGCATATAATGGTTATTTCCTATGTTCTCTAAACGCCTGGAATTTAATGACTGACAGATAGATGTAAATTTTTAATTTTTGCACTATATTTCAAGAATTATAATGTCCTACTAACTCTTAGTTTTAACGTATGCCTTACAATTTTTTATTTCATCAGAGCATATTAATTTTCCTTTATCCTAATTACATTACTCATTTTACACAGGACGTTCTTCATATCTAATAAAGAAATCATAAGAATAAACAGATGGGATACTTCTTATCACTTCTGCTTATTCTATAATGATTCAGTGTGATTGGCATCTTCCTGGAAAACATGAGGTTATCCGAATAAATAACGTGATTATCGATTAGAAGAGTGAAATCATAGCAGGATAGTGAATCAAATGGTCCTTTCTTATCAGTAAATGACTATATAAATAAGTTGTTTAGAAATATCCTATCTCACTATATTTCTCATTTCATTGCAAATCTTGGAGGATTGTACTTGGAAGCAGCTATTCTTAACTCTTATAATACTCATGATGACCGAAATATTTGATGATCAGTTAATACTGTCCTATTTTAAAGATTTTCATGACAAAGAAAAAGCTGATTCTATATTTGCGGAACTGTGCACCTATCCTTTCCAACCCGTGAAACTGAATATTTACGGCCGTCAACATATTCCAGCTCGACTTTGTTGCGCCTTCGGGGATGAAGATGGACTCACCTACAGTTTTTCGGGGACATCAATTGCCGCCCAGCCCTGGACTCCTATGCTGCAGCAAATTAAAAGTGAAGTGGAAGCACTCACCCACGAAAAATATAATTACGTTCTACTCAATAAATACCCTACCGGAGATGCCAAGATATCCGCGCACAGAGACGATGAAAGCTCTCTGGACCCTTCCTACTGCATTCCCACACTGAGTTACGGTGCGACGCGAGTGATGCATTTTACAAGAGAGAATTATATGACTCACATTCTGAGTCTTGAACATGGATCGCTTCTAGTGATGAAACCCCCCACTAATGTAATCTGGAAACACGGTATTCCATCCCAGCCCGAAGTGAAGACTATTCGAATAAGTTTGACGTTTAGAAAACTTATATCTCCACAAGTGAAGCGTTCTTCTGATGAAATGGACTTCGGTTATTATGACGATATAACCCCCAAACCGTATATGAATAAAAGGACTTTTCTGCATAAGAAATCACGTTTAGAAGATAATGAGATACTCGAGATACCTCAGGACGATTGGCTGAGTCGGCATTACCAGTCATCACGAAATTATGATGAAGTGATCAATTATTGGTCATTAGAACGGATGTGTCGTCTTTCCATCGTTGTGAGCAGGAATAATAACGTTCGAATTCATATACAGAACTCTGCTGAAAAGAATAATTTCAACTGTGGATCTTCCCTTGAGGGTGTGAATATGACTCCTGCGACGTGGTATGATTTTATGAAAAAATTATCAAACTTTAATTTCAAGTATTCGGAAGCATCCTTCATAGCCAATAATCAGTTGGCGGTGTTTTGTACAAACGCGCAATGTGTTCTTCAACGAATTTTTAAAAGCTCCTGCGGTGGTTTCCGTCTCGTAGCAGATTGTTTTGAATTAGAGTCATATCAGACCGATAAACTTTTAGATTTATACAGTGAAGTAACACAGACTATCCAAACTGCTCTATTTCAAAATGTGTTACCGGATGATGTAAGTTGATGGTTTTCGCAACTTTTCTTAAACAGATACCCAAATTATTGATATTTATCATACGTTGACTAATAATCAAATTATGAAAAGAAAACATACTTTAGCAATTTAAAATATAAATTTTAATTATTAAATAAGAATTACATAATACATTAAAAAAATAAAACTCGTTCATCTATAAATCTTTCCGTAATTTTTTGCCCTATCCTTTTCCCGAAGCGATTTGTTTTTGCTTGAAAAGAATTTCAGACACTCGGCATCGCACAAACCTCAGCAGCATCGGCTGTCTACCAAATGCATTTCCTTGTTGTGTTCCTTAGAAATTTTTCGGCAAAATTTTGTATTCTTGTAGAATTTTGACGGTAGTTTTTGACCATTGTTGGCAAATTCCAAAGTGCATATTTTAAGCTTAAGGCAGAAAATATCGCAGTTTGTTTATAAAAATCGTTGGAACTTGGAATACAATCTAAAGAATGTATACAAAAATGGCGACATTGCCCTAGTAAAGAATTGTTATGAACATGGTTGCCAGAGTTGGGCACATTTTAAAAATCTGATGAGCTCTACTGAGGTAGTTGCAAGTAATAAAATAATAACATTGTAATATGAGCTTTTCTATGTGCATTTTTACTGTTATGAATATAAAGTTTTTACTTGTGATTAAAATCTGAATATATTAATTATTTATTTGCCCTTTTATGTAATTTTGATAAATTAGCCACTATTTACACTATTTATTTTTCATCATCATTAATCTTCAGACTAATTTAAAATTTAATTTCAGTGTGAATTTCTTTTGTTAACTGCTTTCTTATGTTTAAACTGACATCATGTAAAGCAACATCAAAAATAAAACTATTAAAAAATATATATGAAAAACAAACAGAAAGGGACAGATATGAAAATTTATCAATTCATTTTCGTATATATTCTGTACAGTAATACCCTTAAATTGATTAATAGGTGGGACTAATGAAAAGTACAACTTTACATACTGTATCTGTCAGAAAAGTACATACAAACTTTAACAAAGATAACAAAGATTTAACTGATACGTATATATTGATTTCAAAGTTGAATTATCTTTACAATATGTTGTATTGTATTCCCTTAACAAGTCGGTAATCTCGCATATAAGTGACACATGACAGTGAACCGAAATAGATTTGGAGGACTTTGAGGGATGTTCAGTAGTACAGGAAATCGGTTAAGTTAGAGGTCCTTCACCAAAACATTATGGCAGAATGTGCAGCAGTCCCCTCAGACACGTCGACTAACTTTTTTCAAATAACTGTTCAATATTGTTCTGTGTGTCCAGCTGCTAATGGCTACCGCTGTAACACTTTGAGCAATTTAAGTAACTGTATAGGTACATATACAGGAAGATTGTATTACACCTAGCCTAATCTCTCATATGTATGATTTGATTAACTTATAACTAAGTTCGATACTAAAGCACAAGAATTTTCTTTGTTAAAGTGTGTGCATTTTTCTAATGGGCCCTTTATAAATATAGATGAATTTCAGTTTAATAGGACTGAGGGTCAGACCACAGCACCCGAGCGGTAAAGTCGATGAACACTAGTAGTTCAATCCGGGGTTCAAATCTTGCGGAATGCGCTGGCCATATGGCCACTTTAACGGTTTCCTCCAGTGTAATGTGTATAAGACCCAGTTTCCCTTTGAAAGTCCTCTACGAAAGCATACCTCCTGTTAAACAGATAGCACTCGAGTGCTTTGCCATAATTAAATAAACCAAACCAAGAGCCAAAAGAATTTTTTTAGTAGAAGGTAAGTGATAAAAAATTTAGTTTTTATTCATGTCAGTATAAAGTAGGGTACTTATGTATTAACCCATCAATTGTTTGTGGAAATTTCGGCAATAGTCACCAAATGCCTATCATTTCTGTGGAATTACTACAGGGCACAGTCATCCACAATTGGCACTAAATCATTCTACTGGGCTGGTCAACGGGATAATACGTAAGAACCTAAAACGGCAATTAAATTAATACAGTGTATTTATGTGGATGCCAGTGGCCTCGTATTCAGCACCCATTTCTAGTTAGCATCTATGTTCTCCAAAGGTTTTATCATTTGAGCAAAAGATGTTATGTCAAACTTGTGAATATCATACATTTTTTTTTTGGTGGATTTGGAACACTGTAACTTCATGTTCCCTTTAAATCAGGGATAAATATTCCATAATATTTGAAGAAATATGTTTATTTTCTCATATGTCTAGCATTTTTCAGTATTATAGTCAAATACAGGACTTCGTGTTATATTTAAATTTTATATATATATATCAACATACCAAAGCCTGATCTTTACATTCCAAAAAAATCACATCGCAGGAAACTTAATTTGAGATTCACATTACATGCATGGCATTGAAATTTATATAATTTTATTTTCAGCTTCATTATTAGTTTCCTATATCAAATCTTAATGTGGACTAAGACTGATATGTCCTACACTTAGAAAACACTTCCTTCCCTGCAAAAAATATGCTCACTAGCGGCGAGCGGTAAAGTCGCTGGACACTGGTAGTTCAGTCTGAGATTCGAATCCTATGGACGTACTGGCTGCATGGGTATTTTCGTGGTTTTCCCCATGTACAAACGTGTATTCGAGCCAATTTGCCTTAGAAAGTCCTCCACTAAGGCATCCCTCTCCTTAGGGAGACAGCCCACAAGCTTTGCCATAATTACAGAAGCCAAACCCTGCAAAAAAGTCAGGAACAAATTATCATAACTCAGTAAACCTTTTCTTTGTGATCACCTTTGAAACTGACTTCTTCTCAATATACAAATTTTGATAGTGAACATCTTCTCTTTGACATAATAAGCTCTACACAAGATTAAAATCATGTAGAAGGGCTGTTGGTCAGCTTAGAGAGGGTTCACTGTATTTATTAAAGGTCAGAAATTTATTCAAATATTTCTAAAAATGCAAATTAATCAACAAAATTTGGTATTAAGTACTCTGTTTCTGTAAGCATAATTAATAACTTCCGAGTTTGGTTTAGAGTGTATGATGACAGTTTTTTGCATTAATGAATGTCATTTGATTGACAGATATCAAGCATTTCTATTCAGGAGCTGTTTTGCTTGGAGCATTGGTTTGGTTTATTTCATTATAGGAAGCATGTGAGGTGTCTATGTGGGAGGGATGTCTTCTTGGAAGATTTTCTAAGAAAACAAAACTACTTCATGTCCACGTTACGCATGTGGAAAACCAGGTAAGTGCTCATGCAACCAGCTGTCCATATGGAATCAAACTCACGTCGAACTATAGCGTTCCAGTGACTGTATCACTCAGCCACTTTTGTACTGTGCGTGGAGAGCCAAGAAGGAGAATAATTACATGCATTGAAAACTGAATTCTAAACTAAATGTATAAAGATAGCAATAGAAATTCATTTATCAACACTAGTTCTTATTAAATTAAAATACTGCATAAAATAAATTTATAAAGCTATTGAATGAAAATTTTCCGTTAACATATTTAAGAATGTGTAGGGAGTAATAGATTAAGAATTATTTTTAATATTACTCAGTAATTTTCTTTTAAAGGAATTAAAAAAAACAAACAAAAGCTTCTTTAGACAAATTATTCTACCATTAAAAATCATATACTACTGGAACTGACATCCCACTTTATCCAAAATTAAATAAGTCCATTATTAGGTGATAAATCAAGTTGTGCAGAAATATTAAATATGAATACACTCATCTCAATTATTTAAAAATCTGAATGCGAAGGTTAGGTTAGGTTATTCAATTATGGCAAAGCACACGAGGGTTATCTGCCTAAAGGGAGGGATGCCTTCGTGGAGGACTTTCTAAGGGAAACTGGCTCGTATACACGTTACACATGGGGAAAACCACGAAAACGCCCATGCAGCCAGCCCGTTCGCGGGATTCGAACCTCGGACCGAACTACCAGTGTTCAGCGTCTTTACCGCTCGGCCGCTGGTGGGCCCTCTGAATGCGAAGATGTTAAATATTAAGCGATAAAAGATTCCTAGATTATTCGCTAGAAATATGACATCCTGAAAAATGAACCAAAAGGAGTAGTGTATATATATATAATAATAATATATACACGCTTGCACACACACACATATTGATACATATAATTTATATACGATTATATATTGAAAATATATGTATGTGTATGTATACCTATGCACGCATATTTGTAAAGTTTGAGACATAAATTTATATTCCTTCTGGAACAGTAAGGAAATAATACTTTAAAAGAAAAATTTTAAAAACTAGCATCACTATAGCAAATTCACATTGCAAAGTAAAAATGTTGTTCATTCAGCGAACGCACTTCCTACGCTTTGATGTTAACAAACGTCAGAAATGTGACATCACTCATGTGGGCGGAGTTAATGGTAACCCTTTCTGGATTGTCATTGGCCAAACCCAAGACGTTGTCCTCGCAGTATACATTTTGTTTATATGCCACCGGGATTCGAGCCCCAGATCTTTCCAGTCGCCTGCCAGGATCTGGGGCGAATTTACTGCTCGGCCATTGGTGGGCCACGCAGATCTTCAGCGACTTTACTGCTCGGCGGCCACGCACAAAGATGACATGCTTCTAAGTTCGTCAGGCGTTGTAGCTAATTACAGGATGTCCCAAAGCGACCGCATAAACTCTGGACAGCTAGATTTGTCGTTGGGAGTACATAAAAACTGCCCAAAGAAGCGTTCCTGTACGATCCATAGTTTACGAGAAAAATACGAAAAACAAAGTATGACGTCACTGCCGATGCAAGAAAAAAACACTTTATTGGACATATCAACAACAGTATTGGCATATCTTTCCAGACGATAATTTTTAAAACGTTCGCCGCGCATATCGCGTCATGCATACACGCGCGCGCGCCGTGGAATGACGTTAAGCCGCCGTTGAACTGGTATTTAAAAGGCTGCATCTTGCAGCTACCGGTAGTCTTTGTATGGTGGATATGTATTCCGTTCGTGACTACTACGACATGTACTTAATGTACGGCCAATGTAATGGAAATACCCTACGAACTGCTAGGGAGTATGCCCGTCGATATCAGTCCCGCCGTCCTCCCAATGTCAATGTCCTTCGTAGGCTGGACGACAGACTACGAAATACGGGAAGCGTCTTGCCAACAGCCAATCTTCACGATACTGGAAGACCACGAAGCGGCTTGACGGTAGTACAGGCGGATGCAATACTGCAGCGGGTAGAAGAGACACCCGAGGGAAGCACACGCGCATTAGCCTGTGAGATGACTGCGAGTGAAAGTACTGTGCACAGGCTTGTATGATCTGAGAGGCTACACCGATTTCTGTACACAACCGTGGAAGGTCTGAAACCAGATGACTTTCAGAAACGCGTGGCCTTCTGTGAATGGCTGCTGCAGCAACAAAATACAGATGATGGTTTCATTGTACATATCCTGTGGACCGATGAATCATGTTTCACTCGTGGTGGGGTATTCAACCATCACAACAGCCATATGTGGTCTCAGGTCAATCCTCATGCAATCCGGCCGCAGAAACATCAGGAACGTTGGTCTCTTAACGTGCGGGCCGGCATACTCGGAGATCGCCTGTTTAGACTATATCTGTTGCCTGAACGGCTCTCGGGACAGTCGTACGTGGTGTTTCTCAATCAGGTCTTAACTGAGTTCCTCGATGACATACCATTAGCGGGCAATACAGGGACTTTGGTTCCAGCATGATGGGGCTCCGGCGCATTTCTGTGCTCCTGTACGTGGTTGGCTAGATATGGAATAACCCGGCCGCTGGATCGGACGTGGGGGTACTGTTCTATAGCCGCCACGTTCGCCAGATCTTACAGCGTTGGATTTTTTCGTTTGGGGCCATCTCAAAGAATTGGTTTATCGAGACGTAGTGACAACACCAATTGACTTCGTTTCTCGTCTGCATGCTGCTTATACTTCGGTGGACCCCGCGATGCTGCAACGTGTGATGACAGCCATTCCACGGCGTGCTCAAGCCTGCCTCGACAAGCATGGCGGACACTTTGAACATCCGCTTTAAATTGTGCACATACTGCTGTTGATATGTTCAATAAAGTGTTTTGTCTTGCACCGGCAGTGACGTCATGCTTTGTTTTCGTTTTTTTCTCGTAAACTATGGATCGTACAGGAACGCTTCTTTGGGCAGTTTTTATGTACTCCCAACGAGGAATCTAGCTATGCAGAGTTTATGTGGTCGTTTTGGGACACCCAGTATATGTCTCAAGCAGCATGCTACCTCTAAAATCACTCAGTCTTTGGATAAATTCTCTTAAACTGAATCACTTCTATGTTCTATATTTCTTCTAAAAACACGTGCAAATATATTTTTCTAATCTGGCAGACAGACGGCTTTCGCAATTCGTCATGACTCAATAACGCAATCTCTTAGAGTTGTGAAAACTAGCAATATATCCCTTACAAGTTGTTCAGAAATTTTTGAAAAACCCTTTTTTTCTATAAGATGTAATTAAATTATTATGGCGCCTCAGGACCATGATGATACATATAATATTGCAGAAATACTTATGTAAGTTTAATAATACTGCCAAATAGCAGCAACTGCATTACTGTCTTGTATTCATTTCTAAAATTAATTTATAATTTTATGCAAGAATCTCTGTTAATATTGCTTTAAAATTTTCTTCGATTTTAATTACACGTTCCTGTGAGACTGTAAAATTTCTTCATCATACCATACAGAGTGTCAAAGTGTTAAATTCTTCACTAGACCTATTGTTGTAATTGTGTTACGCCCCTAACAGTTAAATTTTAGTTTTATGCTCACATGTTCTCTTAGATTTGCGTTATATATAATTCAGTCTTCAATTAATTCAGGAGCTTTATGCTTATTTCCCTCACAATCATTTATTTTACTGGTTGAGATCTGTAATTTGACAGTCTCGGTTCTGGAAGTACAAAATACGCGAGCCCGTTTCGAGCTATCCGAAAAGGTGGCGGCTTGACAGCTATCCGAGTGGGCAACGTGACGGCCGTTATTTTTCCCGGTTCTACTAGTTGCACACGATTCGTAGTGTGTCTGAGACATGGAGATGGTCTGAGAAATGAAAATTTTTATTCTGTTCCCTGGAATTGGGAGCCCTGAGTGGTGCTCTTGAAATAGACAGCTTAAAGGGTGAGCCGTGTAGTGCATTATCAATTTTTGAAGCACGCATATAATTATTATAATGCAAATCTCAGTTACAAAAAGGGATGCGGAGGGGCATGCGTAGTGATAGAAGTCTTAAGTTGCTTCTTATGTGCCACAGATACTTCTTATGTGTGTTCTTATGCAGAAAGTTTATGTACCAACAGCGCTTTCATTTTTTACCCGCTGCCCCTCATACATTGAATTGTTTCGTTTCTTGATTTTCGGAATATGATTTATTCATTTTATCTCTTCCCCTTTTTAATGGAAAGAGAAAGCACACATTTCTGAAAATAAACAAAAGAATTTCTATTCCTGAACCTTCTGGTGCAGACCCTTCCATTTGAGCAAGGGCTATTTTTGCTAAGTTGCTTCACTATTTTTATTTATGTCCCTTTGTTTCGTTATTTTTCCTCTACAATAGACAATATCAAACAGCGGAATACATGCATCAGAATGAAACGGCGTTCAAAAAAATTCTACATTGCCTCTTGAAGAAGAAATTTTATTTTTACTCTAACTGTCAGACATGATGAAAGTGTAATAGATAACGAAGATTCGTGGACTTCTCTGAATGAAATAACTACGTGAAGATAGCTTTACGGTTCAGAAGCAGTTTCGATAACTCAGACAAGTAGTTGGTCGGCCAATTATGAAAGATCGCTTTCATCATCCTGTTGTTGAAGCTTCAGGGTTAAATTCTTGCGTATTTTAACTAATAAAAATAATTCATATTTTATGTAAGCCCATCAGGGGCCGAGCGGTAAAGTTGCTGATGA
>KK117706.1:609342-641070 GCA_000611955.2 Stegodyphus mimosarum
GATAAATTTTACACATGAAACATGTTTTGACTTTCAATAACGAAACAAAGTTATTCGCTTTGCAGCATTATGCATTTTTATTCCAGTAATCCGGTATATTATATAATTCGCCGTCACTGAAATCACGAATGTGCCGAATGTTGGGACTTTTGCTGTAAATCAAATTAAAAATACAAGTATTAACAAAAGAATTTTCCCTATAAACACGGTAAAGTGAATGTGATTCTTCCTACTTGCTAAAAAATTACACACATTTGAAGTGGATGCTATAAGCGCAAAAGAAAAATGCATTATTATTTTCTTACAAAATTATGACCAGTTCCAAGATCAGCTGCTTCTGACGCTGAATTTTCGCATACACGGTGCTCTGATCACCGATGGCGTGCTGTTAATGTTGATCTATACTGATGCGGGTTATAGTTCACCTGCTAGCTATCATCAGCTGACCAATGCCTCTCAATCAAGTTATTGCACTGCAGAGTGAGACAGTAGCGTAACAAATTATATTAAATCTTGTCTGTATGTTTTCTGTGCTCAAACTGTTTTTATATAATAAGGATAAAAGGCTAGACAAAATAAATACTCGGAACCCAAAGATGAGAATGAAAGAAACTTGTAAGGTGAATCAAAATAATGAAATAAATATATATAACGAGATACATTTAAGTACTTTGTTAAGGATATCAGATAACTAAAAAACGAAAAGCAGAGTTCGTGTGCAACAGTGTAATTTTGCAAATAAATCTAAATTAGTGATTTAGTTTATTTTGCTTATTTAATATATAAAGTCACCCATTATGATTTGTTTTTAAATCAAGCATTTCATTACCAGTTTGTTTCCTATAAGTGTTTCAAAACTTTATTAGTTATTTCTTATTAATATTTCTTTAAATCCGAATTACGTCACTGTGCAATCCTTCATGAACAAAAATTACTGCATAGTGTCTGTCACATGTAAGTATTATGTGAGATCATGTAACTGACTTAAAACTTGGCCAAATGTTTACTTATAAAATCTTACTCAAATCTTCTAGATAATTCATTTTCGTCGTTGATTCCTACTTACTGTTTATTACATTATTTGACCTTATAAAGAATTATCTCATTCCCTGTGCGTGCTATCATTGTGTAAGTACGTCCTGCTAGTAGTGCTTGGAATCCTGGCGACAGCACAGTTGACTTTTTACATTTCCGAATTTCGAAAAATCTGAATGATTTACAGTCATGCGCGAACTAAAAATGCAATGAATGATAACTCATCACAGCCTGAATTAGGTCGACTGGTTCTTGTACTTCTACCCAGTCGACTTTTGAATGAAAAAAAATATAAGAAGTTACCGTAATTGAAGTACGTTCTGTTAACACTGGAAGAACCACAATTCAAATCCTGGTATCGGCTGACTTGATTTTTATGCGTTTTCTAGCTTTGAAAAACCTGTTATTCTCTACAACATATCACTCTATTCGTTTAAATTTTAATTTTACCAGTAAAGTGAAAAAAAATTAAATTTCGCTTTGCAAGAACATTCATTGGATCACTTAATGCAGTTCTACATGATGCTGAAAGATCTCAATCTTGGAAGTTGTAGTAGAAGTGAGTGAATGATTGAAATGTCTGATTTCTGAATTAAACCGAGTGAAATTTACTATGAGTGCTGTACTGCAATGTTTCTAATCAAATTGTCTTGAAATTACATGTTGACAAAAAGTTAGTTTCGTGTTTATTCGAATAAAAATACGGTTAACCGCAAAGTGAATCACTTCTTTTGTGCACAATTTCTTTGAAACCACTTATTTTGTTCTATAATAACATCACACTATACCAGCTTTTTAGCGTGGAAAGGTGAAAAATATTTCGAATACGAATTCTGACTGGTATATCAAAACATCGTCGCATCCGACGACAAGCTGTGGCGGTCCCACAAGTCCCTTGTACCGCGATATTGCAGCATGTGCAAGATACCCTTGATGTTCCCGTGTCGACGAGAACCATTTCCCGTCGATTGGTTGAACGTGGCCTGCACTCACGGCGTCCGTTAAGAAGACTGCCATTGACCCCACAGCATAGACGCCAACGTTTAGAATGGTGCCGGACTGGAGGGATGTGGATGACAGAACGGCGAAACGTTGTGTTCTCAGATGAGTCACGCTTCTGTTTATCCAGTGACAGTCGCCGCATACGTGTGTGGCGTTGACGTGGAGACAGATCTAATCCGGCAGTAACTGTGGAACGCCCTACCGCACGACAACGTAGCATAATGGTTTGGGGCGCTATTGCTTACAATTCCAGGTCACCTCTAGTTCGTATTCAGGGCACTATGATGGCCCAACGATACTTGGATAATGTACTGCGGCGTGTGGCAATCCCCTACCTTCAGGGGCTGCCTAATGCAATTTTTCAGCATTATAACTCCCGACCACACAGTGCTCGCATCTGCCAACATGCTCTGCAAGGTATACAGATGCTTCCCTGGCCACCGTACTCTCCTGACCTGTCACCAATCGAACATGTGGGGGATGTGATTGGACGCCGTTTGCAGACTCTGCCACTGCCTCGTTCAGAAGATGAACTGTGGCAAATGGTTGAAAGGGAATAGAGAGCCATCCCTCAGGACACTATCCGCATTCTTATTGACTCTATGCCTGGACGTTTTTCTTCGTGCATCGCTGTCCGCGGTGGTCCTACATCCTACTGAGCCGACGGCGTTCTCGCTCTGTATTCTGACTATCATTTTGAAATAAAGATCACTTATTGCTGCTTGCTGTCTGTCTTTTTTCCAAATTTCATCACTTTCTGACAACTCCTTGGTGTTGCATTTTCAATGTCGAGCAGTGTATTTGTAGCATAACTGGGTCTCACCAGTGGCCAAATAGCTGAGTCTGCTCAATATTGGTACTTCGATCTAAGTTTGAATTATGGCTAATGAAGGTACTGCTTAATGTTTTCGTGGTTTTCCCTATGCGTCCCTCGGGCAGACAGTCTTCATGAGTTTTGCTTTAAACGATGCAGAAGATAACAATTTGATAAAATTAAAATTTGGCACAAAAACGATCAAATAAAATATTAATGAAAAAATTTGCAATTTTTTCCTTCATTGTGGGCCTCTTAAAAAAACACTCAAAGCAGTTTCATCGTAATTAAAGCCTTTTGCCTAAGCTGGAAACAACGTTGTTTCTACAAATAAGCAAATGCATCACCAAGAAACTTAAGCAAAAGGAATAAATTCTGCTTTGAAAAACGTCAAAGGCTAACATACTGAAAAAGTACGTAAAGCTACAATCCCTCCATCTTTTGAAATGCTTTTTATATGCATGCGCCTAAAAAATGCGTTTTTTTATTCGGTACAAGTAAACCAAACTGCTAGGTAGTTACAAAATAAACTCTCTTTTAATAAAATAAGTGAGCTTGACAATTTAATTAAAAAACGCAAGGGAAAGAAAGACTTGTATAAGGAAATCCTTTTCTTTCTAAATCACGTACTTTTTGCATATTTATTTTTAATGCAAAAGACCGTTTAGATGGGATCTTTTTTACAACAATTGTCATTAAAAAGAAGAAATTCCTGATGAAATTGTAATTTAGAAAAGCTGATTTGCAAATTAGAATAGAGTTTTGTTACAAGAATGATACTTATGTGATATCAGCCTTCCATTTATGTCTTTTGATGTTTGAAATGCTTTGTAGGTTCCAAGTACTTCCTTATTATACCTTCTAGCCACTTGAAGCTAGCAATTTCTTAGCAAACATCTTTAAGAGAATTCGATGATAGTACTAATGACAATTTATTGCCAATAAATGTTTTGCAAACTGAATAAAAAATTTAATTGTATTATGTTTAAATGAAATCCAATTAACTAGCAAGTTACACGAAAACGAAAACATCACAATCTGGTCCTAGAAATGCATTTAACAGCTTATTACAAGTTTTAAATCATCCAAAAATACACACACCTATTTCTTCAGTAACAATGAAAAGGAATAACACTTAAATTATTTTACCTACCTCAAGCTGTAGATTCCATTAAGCATTTTATTTGGGAGCAGTAGACATGAAAAACTGCAGTGCTTCCCGGGATTCGAACTCCGGACCTTCCGACTACTGGCCAAGTACCAATTACACTTTTAAAGGTACTCGGCAAGGAGAGAAATCTTACAAAGCTACAAAAGTATGAATAAATGTTTACTACTTTATATCTCTCTTTGATTGAAGCTAAACATCGAACATTTACAGATGACCGTTTAAACTTCTCCTTGATTGACACTAAACAGCAAACTTTGGCAGGTACTGATAACCATCAAGCATATCTCATTAGCTAAATATAAACACCGAACTATAGCAGGTAGGAATAACTACTCTACGTCTCTCTTTGGTTAAGACTAGAAACCAGACTCTAGGAACTAGAAACTGCAATCATGTATTTCTCTTTAATTGAAGCTAAACATCGAGCTCTGGCAGGCGCAGGTGTGGAGACGGTTATTCACTACCCTGCATCTCATTCAATTACTATCAAAAAATTCGATTCAATAAATTTGCAATTAGATCGCTCTCTTAGACTTACCAACAATACCTCTATTCTAAGCTGAACTTATAAGGTAATAAATATTCTCTCTCCTTTCGGCATGTCTTCGTAGGTCCAGGTTCGAGTCCCGGCAAGGGCATTGCTCATTTTTCATGTCTTCTGCTTCAAAATAACCTAATAACTCTACAGTTATGCCAGAACTAAAACTGGTGGATGATGATTCTTCACCACCAGGATTTGGTGATTGAGTCCCCTTATCTCCAGGCGCCCTTTAAAAGGAGGAGTATATAAGGTATTTTCTCCCTCCTTTCTGCATGCCTTCGTGGTGTAACGGTAGCATAGTGCGTATTTCAGAGGTCCAGGTTCGAGTCCCGGTGAGGGCATTGCTCAGTTTTCGTGTTTTTTTCTGCTTCAAAAAAAAACCTAATGACTCTACAAAATATTTTCTCAAACTCTTCTGAAATCGATATTATGCATTTGAAAACAAAGAACAAACTTAATAAAACTGCTTAAAATAAAACTTACAACATTTCAAATTAAGAATTTCGTATGCTTATGCATCCTAAAATGCATGTAAATTTCATTAGGCAGAAGATAAATTTAGTTTTCTAGAAAATTGCACCGCTAGGTAACATTTGAGTCAACCCAATTGCTTTATATAACTAATTGGCAAGTGCCTGGCCTTTGAGAGAAATCTTACATGAAAGGTATTGCACGAATTGAAATGAATTATATTAAAACAGACAGAGGTCGTTTTCAGTAGTGCATATTTTAAGTAAGCTTTAACACAGATAATAAATGGAACGAAATCTTTTTCTGAAAATAAAGGGAAACAGAGGCAGTTCTACTCGCTGCACCTCATGTCAGTTAATCTCAATTTTGTTGAACAAAAGACATATTACATTCTATAAAGCTGAACGCTCCACATTCCACCTTTTATCCACAGGATGGTAATTAAATCCGTCGCAAATAGCAACTGATATACGAGATAATTTAAACGCCAAATAATTCCTTTTCTTACTCACTGTGAGATAATTTCCTCAAAACTTTGCGACTTCCCAATGGGAAGGCTTTAAATAGATCACAATGAAATATTAGACATAATTCTAAATTAAATTACGTTAGCCTTTTGCATACCTTAGCTATAAATTTTAATTGATTTATGACATAAGCTTAAAATATGTTCGTATTCAGGTTTAAAAGGCCGTAATTCCGGATGAGTCAAAGAAATTTAAATGTTTCTTAAGCAGTTTTCAAGTCTTTGAAATTGTTGTACGTATGGCACACATTATTTAAATGCAATAAAAGTAATACTTACGAATAGAAAATAAGTAATTAACGAAGTGTAGGAACGAAGAATTTTCGAATTCTTAAATGTTAACCTTCGCGATTGCATTTTAAGATAAATGTGCAATTATCTATGCGCAGAAAGGGAAGCTGGAAACGTTTTACAAAGATAAAATGTGTACGAAATATTAAAGTTTTGCAGAAAAAACTAAAATGCCAACTGTTAAAGTTTTTCTAGTAGGAGCAGGAATTAATTTTAAATCTATTTCTTTAATTTTTAATGAGCTTTATACATGTTAGAATGGTATAATAGTTTAGCTAACGTTTTACTTTCTTGAGTGTACGCTGTATCCTTATATCGCAACTCTATTCTACTTGCTTCTTTAACCATAAATCTGTTTGTTTGAATTTTTGAAGATACTTTAGTTGCCGCGGACATATTCCTCGTCTGTTTCAAGCACTCAGTGAAATTGCACACACGAAATAATCCTTCGCACCTCAATTTTTCTAGGGCTTGGTCTCTTAAAGTATTAAAAATACGTTTACATTGCAGACTAAATATATCACAAAATCGTGCGCACCAGATACCAGAAATCCTGTGAACAAGAAACCTTCGAAAAGAAAATGTAGAATTCTAGAAAAGAAGTTCCGACTGAATTTTAAATAAATAAAAATTTTTTTTTCATTCGTTAGATTTTTAATACCTCAATTTACCCTTTCGCTGATACTGGATAGTAAATTGATCATGTCAAAAGATGGTTATCTGCCTTAGGAGAAAATATATCTCTGGAGGACTTTCGAAAGAAAACTATTTTCACTTCTCGCAGGAAGAAAATGACGAAAAACCCTATGCTGCCACTCCTGGTGTCGAGAACCAAACAGGGAACGAGCTACTAGCATTCGGCGGCCCTATCCTGTCAGTCACTCGTTAACAATTTTCTTTGTCGTTTAAGAATTTTCAAGACAGCCCTCATAATGGGGCGTAAATTTTTACACTCCCCCATTATATAGCAATATCGCTTGTGATAGAATCTAAGGCTACGTGGGGGGGAGGGGAGCTTCAGTTTCCTTCAAACTTACTTTGGATGTATCTCACGTATTTTGCTTGATACGTAGATACCTCAAGGACTGCATGTTTATAACTCGGCTGTAGAGTTCATATTAATTAACACGTTATATGTAATTTTTCCTACACTTTTAATTTCCATTAACTCCACCAGAAATGCAAATTAAGTTTAAAGAAAGAAAGAAATTTAAGTTAAGTGAGATAGTGTTGATAGCTTGAGGCAGGAGAGCTGCGCTGACTGTTCGTGAGTTCTGGATTTTGACGTTGCTTGCAGTTACGTTTGAAGACGCGTTAGCATAGGAGTCAGGTTTTTAGTCTCGAATTTGGTATTTGGTTTATAGATAATTGATATAATATTGTTGCATTATTAGCCTGCAAGAAGCAGATATCAAATTTCTATTGAAATTTTAATTATGTAACCTCAAGCCATATTTACCTATTTTAAAAAAGGCATAAGTAACCTCAAGTGTAAATAAATGTTTCAGTTGAATTTTAGGATTAAGCTAATCATTTCGTGTTATTAAATCCTAAGAGGGACGAGAAACTGTTTGGCAGTCCAGGAAGGTTAACCCAGTGATATTTAGTGAGATTATAGAGTAATCTTACACAGTAACATCTGTGGATACTTTAAAAAACAATTGAAAAAAAGAAGTTGATCTTTATTTAGCGTATATAATATTGACAATGAGTTAAAACTGGAACTCATACTGAAGAGGATAAAGTCCCACGAACAAAAAGTTTTTCAATTTCATTTGCTAATTAGTTCCCTTAATTGTAGAGCCATCCAAAACATGTCCCTAAACATTAATTCTACGGCAGAATTAGAAATACTCGTAGTTTCTCCGTCAAATGACAAAGAGAGCATTAAAGCTGGCTCGTTTGAATTGCATGCCTGATATAACGTATGATAACAGCTGAACATTTGACTGACATTTGAAATGGATATAACATGTTTTAAGCCTTAAGATCTCTAATGTTTGACTGAAATTCGAAATGGACATGACATGTTATAAGCTTGATGATCCCTAACGTTTACTTGCTATGGTATTTAATACTGCTTTGATGGCGCTATTTTGCTCATTTATCTTGGATTATTTTGTAAGGTTAAAGGAAAGTATATCACTGATTTTGCTTTGTTGCTGGCATCATAGAAGTAATATTATGTCCTGGTTACACTATGCTTTCCTCTATGTGCACTCGTTAAATTATTTAATGTATTTTTATTCATGATCTACATTTATCTAATTTAGCTTCGGGTAATTTCGAAAGTCATAAAGACTATGTCACATCTTTATTTTACACTCATGTCCATAAATTAAGGATAATGCAAAATCAGGCAAACGAAGAGTTAGAAGCAAACCAAATTTGACTTATTTGTAAAGCTTATTTATTAAACAAAAGGTAAAGAGCAAAAAAAGATACCCCTATTTACAAAACAACAATATTACATGGTTGGTATGATTGTTAATGCATTGTATGTCTCCCAGACGATGCAATACAGTCCGTACTACGCCTACGCATGCTGAGTATCAAATTATCCATCTGATCTTGGGGGATATTACACCATTCAAAAAGCAATGCTCTCCGAAGTTCCGGTAGACATGTAGGAGAAGGTTGACGGGCTGCAACTCGTCGGCCAAGCATGTCCCACACGTGCTCTACTGGATTCAAGTCCGGTGATAATGCTGGCCAGTCCATACAGGTGATATCATCGCTTACGATGTTTGCACGGTGAGGACGGGCGTTGTCATCCATAAACACAAATTGTGCGCCCATGGCGCCCCGAAACAAACATGCATGTTGTTCCAGAATGACGTCCCGATAGATTTGGCTTGTCATGGTTCCAATTTGAACACGCAGGTCAGTTCTGGAACCCGGAATAAATCCACCCCAAACGAGCACTCTTGCACCACCGTAACGGTGTCGTTCAATGATGTTTTCTTGGTGGTAACGGGTACCTGGAGCTCTCCATATGAAAGTCCGGCGAGAATCAGATTGCAAGCTAAACCTGGACTCGTCAGAAAACATCACACAAGCCCACTGCTGCTGTGTCCACAATGCATGCTCTCTACTCCATGCTAACCGCAGGCGACAGTGAGTTGGAGTAAGTGGAACGCATCTGACAGGTCTACGAGCATATAGACCAATCTGCCCTAAGCGTCTGTACACGGTCTGCCTTAAAATTGTCGTACCAGTGGCTGAAGAGAGCTGACGAGACAGGTCTGAGGCTGTGCTCTGCCTGTTTCTTTTTCCAGTAACTGCCAAATACCGGTCCTCATTCTGCGTTGTAACTCTGGGGCGACCTGTGCTGTAACGTCTACTCACATTACCATCATCTTGGAATCGCTGCCAAAGCCTGGAGATGACACTCTGTGTCATAACTATTCGGTTATTGCACTGAAATGCTTATAAAGCGCCTGCGAACAATTTTATTTCTTTGCCTGTATTCCTTATATATCACACTCTCGTCATTGTGACGTACCATCGGTGTCATCTGGATACTTCCTGAAATTTGCATATGATTCTTGAAGATGTGTGTAGTGATTTTAAAGGTGATATATTTATTTTAGAGTTCGATTTCCGCGTGACTCCGAATTATCCTTAATTTATGGACATGAGTGTACTTTAGCTCAATATTCTATTGTAAAGCTTTTGGAATTACGTTAATGCGCATAATGAGCACATTTTATATTTTGACACAAAATAATTAAAAATTGCGCATTTTTATCACGTTTATTGATTTTGCATAAAATATGGTTTTGAAATTTTCTTTCTTTTTTTCATAGAAAATAAACTGATAAATAAAATAGTTAATTGATAAACGAAGTTAAACTGGTGAAGAAATATCTAAAGCAGAATGATGGATATTAAAATCATTTTAATAGCAAGATTTGAGTTATAAACAAGGACCTTATTATTAGATATAAGAATAACACATTTAATTTAAAGATGGCCAGCAATAATAATATTGACTAAGATCTGTTTAAATGGGTATATTACTTTTATTTGGGCATTTTCACTTGAATTCACGTGTAACTAATCAAATAAATAAATATATGAATGCTAATAAAATGTATGAACCAAATAAAATGCAAGTAGTAAATCGTTGCATTTTTTTTTTTTTTGAAGAAAATTGTTTGGCACATGTTGTCCTATAATGAGAAAGATCCGTTTTACTACATTTACAGATTTTATAAATTGCACCATTAGTTTTATGTATTAAGTGAAGCATAGTCAGCTGAGTACAACAACTGAAAACGCATTAAAATGAAATAAAGCTAGCTTCAGAAAATCTAGTTAGCCAAAATTTCCCTGCATTAGCTAAATAAATTTATTATATTTCGTGTTCATGGCAAAGCAATCTAAAGCAGGTTTATACAAACCGAAAATATATACGATAGATTGAAATCTTATTGATTCAAAAGGAAGGCTGTATTATACTGAGAACTTCCGTAAGCAGAAAAGAGAAAATATTAGGGCTTATGAAAATTTGAAAGAAGAATATTGGGTAATTAATAATTTAATTATTAAAGAAGTACCTGCAATTTTTAATTGTTAATTAAATAATTTATAGGGGCTAAATAACATCTTAAAAAATTGGATGAGATCAGTAGTGTTTAAAAATGAAAGTATCCTTAGATATTAATATTAATTTGCAGTACGTACGTTTTGAATATTATTAATATTTACCTACTGACATGATATTAATTAAATGATTGTTTTAAATTGGTGTAATACATTTTTCAGCATTCAAAAATTGAGCTGTACCAGTACCAGACTGTGTATTTTTAGACAGTTAAAGTTAATATACCCTTAGACATTAATATTAATTGCAGTATGTATCGTTTGAAAAGTATTTATGTTCGCTAACTGAACTTATATTAATATGAATTAATTGAAAGGCATTAGCATTAATTAATTGAAAGACATTGTTAATTCATTCTTTAATTTAAACTGACGTAATAAATTTCTACAGCATTCAGAAATTGAGCCACATCACTACAGATTTTGTACTAAAAAATTATTTTGAGTACTGAATGTTTGAATAAGCCTTATTTCATATAACGCGTCTTTTATTAAAACGCTGTTGCTAGCCGTTACCTTACCCATAATTAATTTTACTTTGAGAATTAAGGAAAAAGAGAATGTCTGAGGTTAAACAGCAGTTTCATGTAATAGTATAGAACACAAAAATCTGTCCCACATTAGGTAACGTTCAGTAAGTTAATTTTCTGCTTATTTTAAGTAAGTTTACGATAATTTGATTTGATGTTCCTGTTAACGTTTGGGATTTATCTGCTGAGGCAGAGCATTCTTTGACTGTCTTGATATTTCTGTAGAGTAAAATAGTTGGTTGAGCTGACAGAGTTACTTGCTTCGTTAGACTAGACGATAAATCGATTGCTTTGTCTTTTTTTGTTTTGTTTTGTATTGTTTTACTTTTTGAGAATAAGAAGGGAGTTGAGAATTAACTTTTAAACGATAAATCGATTTATCTCCAAGAATCGTATTTACCACAATTTCATGCAACACGTTTTCGTGATCCTAATTTTTCTAAATTTCCTTTCTCTGAAAAAGGGGCTTAGGGTATAAAACTTCCTTTTCATTATCTCTTACCATGCAAAGTATTTTAGCTTCAAATATTATTATTAGATTTAGCTACCTTAGCCTACATATGTCTGATATTTGTTTAACACGGTCAGAAACTTAGTGTTCCATCTTCAGAAGCCTTTCCACCAGAGATTTTGTCAAGTTCTTCTGTGTTAACATCGTGTATTAGCTTAACAATTATATAATGCCTTTAAACTCGTTAACAGTACGAAATCCTGACTGGTATTAAATGAATCAATATTTATTTAACTACTTTGAAACAAGGTAAAACATTTATTATTATGAAAAAATAAAGCAATTTTCTTCGGTAATTTTTACTCCTTGTTAAATGAGAGGCAATACATAAAAAGTTACTTGAATGAATTCAAAAACAATTGAACTTTTAAGGCATTTTAAAATAATAACCCTCCGTAAATCTAACGACACTACTTTCTTCTGGATTCATAAGCTCATTCTGAATTCCTAATTCTGATGTGCAAGATAAATATGATTTGGTCGTGAAAAAAACTCTGCAAAACAACAATTCCTAGTGCAAGTCAGATTTATATCATCTTGAATCGAAGAAGTAGTATGTGATGAAATCAGCCAAGCGGATTTCACAAGTTCACTTTTCAAGACGATTTCACGAGCTCGGCGTTAAATATTAAGTAAACTCTCTCAAAAAATGACCATCCAACGTAATTAACCATTTTATTAACCTTAAGTGACAAAATTTAAAGAACAAGAGCGGAATTATCTTAATATGGTTTTTAAATACATGTAAGACATGTATGGCCATCATAATGGCATTTTAAAAAAGTCACCTTTTATTAAATTTTGGGTTACTTCCGTGCGATAAATGTACAGCATTATATTTGCAATTTATATAAGAATAATAGTGTACACTAGATCTTTTATACCCCATAATGTAGCACAAAATGTATACTGAAAAGTATTCACTAGTACTGCACATCAGTCCAAAAAAATAACTCATCAAGAACGTTTAACTTTTATAATCGTGTTGAGCATTAAGTAAAGGATATTTCAGCAGAGAAATGTCAAGAATTTTCAACGATCTAATACTTAAGTATTAAATTAATCCCAGTACTAAAAGAAAAGAGGTCCAATAATAAGATGTTACCACAAAAACACAAAAGTAGCTCTTCCCAGAATCCCCCTATGTGAAAAAGAAAAAAAGGTTAGGGAAATTAGTGTTCAACTAATTTAAATAATAATAATCATAAGTACTCCAAATCTAAAAGTGTTATAACCGTACATTTATACATTTATCTTTGTTGCAATATATACATCGGTATCGTATTTTAAGAGAGTGTAAAATAGTATGTCAAATTCCTTGTAGACATCCATTCAAATATCGCTTCCGATTGAAACAAATTTCTGTTAAAAGTCAATATGTATATAAGGAATGCAAATGCTTTGAAATTTCATGGATGAATTCAAAGCTGTATATGGAATTTGGTGATTATGTATTGCTAACTACTCCACGGTATAGAGCAAATATGTAGTATATAAATTCTAACATTTCAAAAGATATCTAACTTACTGAATGTATAATGTGCAAGAGCTACGTTGAATGCGGTCTTGAATTTTATGCGAATTTTGCTAGTATATTTCAAAATATGCAGCTTTGTTCCCGTACTTTCATCTGTTTCTCTATGGTATTCAAAAAATCTTTATTTCTCAAAACTTTTGGTTTTTTTAATTTAGATATTCACTTACTGCTGAACGCAAATGTATCTCTCGAAAACTTTCTCGCATAAGGCAAGCGGTAAGGTGCATGAAAATTAGTAAAGACAGCATCAAAAAGAGAAAAGAGTTGAAAGCTAAAGTTCTTCTAGTAATAACCACAGGCACTGAACTTATAATCCAATTCTACTACAGTTTTCAGATTCCTGTACTTTCTTTGCGAGAATTAAGCTTTATTATTATAGACAGGGCTGGTTAATGCTCGATTCATGGAAGAAATGTCTGCATTAATCAGAGGAGCGGAGTATTTGAAGCGATGGATTAGGCTAAATTATATTACTCTGTAAGAAATGCTTTCTAGACAAATAGAATTGTCTTCTTCGCCAGTATTGCCTTACCTGCGGTACAGGGATCGAGGGTTCCGAATCTTCATACACTTTTCAATTCTGTTGTAACGCACTTTCCCCAAAACTTGATTAATGTTTTCTAGATTGCTGTCGAATTCCCTTACGTTTCTATTATATGCATGCTTTCTAGATGCCCTTCTTATTTTCCTGTCTGTTATATCCAGCAACTGGCACGTAAATGCCATGCATCTTTTAAAGCAAAATATATTTCGATTTGTTTCTTTGGTTATTTTGAGTGCAAGTTTGACAAAATGTCTTCCTTTTATTATTCTCTTTTATTAATGCATGTGACACAGAGAGTAAGAGGATTCTCTGATTCTCTTACATCATTTCTCTTGACTGCATTACAGTCTTAGGCCCACAAAAAGTGCAATTTTCTTGTCCATTCTTAATATATCCCCGGAGAAACATTTGCAATTATTTATCTGTGGGATTCCACCCTTTTACTTCACAGTTAAATGAGGAGAACCTCTTACCCCGATAAGCGAATAATCGCTTGAGTGTGTGAAGAGAGACGCAAGACTCAAAAAGGGTTGATTACCCTTTATTTCTCAAAATAAGATTTAAAACAGTTGGCTCTTATCTCAGAGCGTACAGCAAAGCCTCCACTTGGGCTTGAACTCAAAGTACTAAGAACTAATGCTTAACTAAAAAGATATAGCGGAAGCTATCAAGATTCTAAGTAGTTAGCCCCTAAATCTCAATTAAATAAGCGAAGCTATCAAGGGCCTGAAGTACGGCCGAGCGTAGCACTAGCTTAGAGAAAGACGTAGCCTAAAGGCAAACGTGCGTTAGTCAGAAACTCTGGCTCTCTAACGAAGTCAGTGAAACATCGACTTAAATACTACTCTTACTCATTTGCATTAAACGCGTTTCCGAAAATACATTCTGGTAGGAAATTGTAAGCTGAAATTAGGAGAGACAGGAAAGTGTGACAAACTTAAAGTAACTGTTATAAATTTAGGATAAACCTTACAATCTTTTTACTTTCGGTTTGAATATTGCGACTAAGTAACGTCTATATTAACAATTGAGAAAATAAATTTTCGGCATTTGTCATATTAATCTAGAAAATCTAGGCTTGGTTTCATGCAAAAAAAATAATAATTTCAAAGCTTATTTTAAAATATTACTTAATCATTATAATCAGATAAGCTTTTCGCTTAAATTAAACTTTTTTAAGTTACTGTGCAATGTAATATGCATATTTTAAATATGGATATATATTTAATATTTAATTACGTTTAATGTTAATAATATTATCCACAATTAAATAGTATACGGATATAATAATAAATATGGATATATATTAATATATAAATATGGATATGTATTTAATATTCATGCTTCAAAAAGTCGAAGCAACTACTTATTCGTAAAAATGTAGTTAAAAAAACATTAACAAAAAGTAATGTATTCACTGGGTTTCCTCGACTGCAGTCTTTCCGATCAAGATTCTATTTCAGAGATCATGAAATTAAATCATGAAACTCTCAAAACAGTACAATTTCTCCCGTGTTCATTTCCGTTCAAATTTTAAAGTAATCTTCTGTTTCAGATTCCTTTTAGTAAAATGACATTTTAATTCAATATTACGAAATAGGGTGTTCAAACTATTTATGGCTTCCAACTTAAAGAATGCCGTCCAGACTGGATAGTGGTTAGTTACTCCAACTGCAGCAGCGAACGGCTCGGGCTCGAATACCGCAGAAGTCATGCATGTTTGTAAACGTATAGTGTCGCTGCGGCATCTGGGCTCTCTAAATATAAAGCAAGCCGAAATTCTTCTCATATGGTTTGATGATAGGGAAGATAGATAGGAGACCCTCGAGCCAACCCCGGGCTGCTTTTTCTCAAAATGGAGTGGAAGAAGAAGTCCAACCTCCTTGAGGCTTTGGCAAACATTCTTCCATGAAATATGGACTCAATAATAAACAGACAAACAGACTGAAAGAATTTTTTTACCACTCTGATTTATATTACGGGAATAATAAAAATTAAATATTTTAATTAGCAGTTTAAATTCTAAGCTTAATTCTTTTTGCTTACTAATAAATTAATAATTTATTTTGTTGCTCCGTTTTTCTACAGCATACATTTTAACTACGCAACTAAAATTATTCGAAGTTATTTCGTCCTGTTCTGCAAAGATAGCTTGGCATAATGATATTCATATTTCTTCCGTAGAAAGATTTACATCGTGCCATTGGTTAAAAAAGGAAGTGATAAAGTATCTGTTAGATAATATTCCTATGGATAAAGCTATTAATATAAAAACCAGTCATACACAATGCTGTACTGTTTCTGCAAAACGTAGTCACATACGATCAGCATTGAATTTTCTGTTAAAGCAGTGCTTTGAAATGTAGTACCGAACTCAATCAGAATGATCACTCTTATCGAGCTGCTGGGTGGTAGTCGTTTCTGTAAAACTACACAAGTGCTTACTGGTATTATTTAAATTAGGCAACGCACATACTCTCCCCTCCCATTTATAAGCTTATTTAACGGAACTAAAAGGAGATTGATTGAACCCTAGAAGTTTAAACTGTTGATTAGAACCCTACAAGATGCAGACAGAACTCAGCGAGAGATACTGCCCGGAACACATTTCACTTCAAACAAAATGGATATTCAACTAGTACTATCTCATAAGAAAGCAGCCTTCGATAGTGCAGGGACAGCCCGCTTGCTAACAAACGATTAGTTCGATTCCCAACCTCAATGAGCAATCACAGCATTAAACAATAAATAACGCATCAATAATGAAGAGTATTTAGGTTTCTACTATAATAATCGTAATTTATTTCACTACTCAACATCATAATACAGCTTCATATTCAGTTACTAATCTATCTCAGGACTTTCATCTGCAATTAATAAAATTTTGACTTGATTTTATTCGATAAAAAAATTATCATTTTCATTCCTTTTTTTTACTTTTTCATTTTTAATTTATAAGGTATTTCTCCCGCCTTCTTCGCATGCCTTCGTCGTGTAGTGGTCTGCATGCTCGACGCGTAACATGCGTAGCCGGAACCGTGTTTCCATTCCCGGCGAAGGCGTTGCTCATTTTTCATGTCTTCTGCTTCCAAAAAAAAATCTCAATGACTCTACAAATTAATAGCCACTAAAAAGCAAGTGACAACTTTTTAAAAGAACTAGTATTATGGAACAAATTTGATCCATAATGCTAGTTCATTAAAAAAGTTGTTACTTGCCTTTTAAGCGTTCAACCACTGCTACATCTTTAGATAAATAAATATGCTGCATTTTTGAATTCCCTTTCCGTAAAGATAATGGACACGTTTTTAACAAACACCCAGGTTTAATCTGTTAACAGAACAGAACAAATTTGTTCTCAAAGAAAGATCATCATCTCTTCTCTCTATTTTTCTGTGCAAGTAACTTCAACCCATTTGCAGTCTTCTTTTAATTTAAGTTTAACTGCACGTTCTACGTCAAAAAATTTAAACCTTGTTTAAGTGATTGTCTTTGTAGAAGAACTTATTACAGTATGACGTATGCGAACGACATTTTTTGCAGAGCTTAAAATTGCGCCGGAGCCCACCGGACCCTAGCTTCGGAACTTCTCAGTTTTTTAAATTAATTATAATTTTCGCCGGAGCGCACCGGAGCTCTAAGGAAAGGGCTCCGGCACTTCTTTTCTATAAATGAACCCCAATATCAACAGACAAATTTTATTTTATTAATAAATATGTCTTAAAATTCTGCAAGCCTGTCTTTCTCTCGAGTACAAACCTTGAACAGAAGTTGAGACTTTTAAGGAAAGAAAAGCCCCCACTCACATGTCAAAGGCCACTCATATGTCTCTGGGAAATAGAATGATTTATGAGACCGACTAAATTTAATTTTTCATTCCTGAAAATACTAAAAGTTATATCCTGGTGAGCACATGCCACGCTAGTGACTTCTTGCTACAGACCTTCTGTAGACTTTTTGCACGACGTGACCAAACACTGAGGGCTACTACTGTCACTAGTACAGAGGAATCTTTCGTTTATTCTCACTATGTTAGCCGATAGTATTCAGGGAAATTTTCCGTTTGACGGCTACAATTACTTCGACTGGGCACCGCAGTCAGAAAGTCTTATTCTTAACTCTTTATTTTCAAAGTTACATTTTTTCGTCAAATATATCCTCATACTGTTTCTAGAATTTTCACTATTCTCCTTAGTGAAGCTTTAATTGTTTTATCTTTCTTTATTGGTGTGCTGTAAAAAAGAATAGTTTTTATATCTTTCATCTCTTGTAATAGAAGATTATACGTATAATCAGGGCTTAAATTGCGTCATAGTTTCTAAGTGGAATTGTTATTCAGCTGGAGTCCTAAATAAGACGAGATCCGATAACTTATTTTTTAATTAACTATTTATAAATAATTTAATAATTTATTAAATTTCTATTTATCTCTTTACATTTCTTTTAATTTGGTTTAATTATTTAAATTTTTAGTTATTTTATTCATTTATTATTTTTTTTCTTCCTTCCTGACAGTCTCCGACAGGGCTCCAGCACTTCTAATTTTAGAAATTAAGTCCTGTATTTTTGGCAAGATAAATAGCTTTCCTATATTCTTAGACCATGATTCATTTTGTAACTGAAGTTTCATGGTTCATTCCATGTGGTAGGAGCAGTTTAAATTTTGAATGCTTTTTTTAAGTCATATTTGTAGCTTCCTTCTGTAACGCGAAAACGAACTGATTATAAATTTTTATTTAGAGCTTAAAAGGGAAGATCGCGACCTTTGTCACACCGATTTTGCCTACGTCCTGCATAAGTATAAAACTGAAAGCGAGTTATGTGTGTGAAAAGCGATCTCGCTCTTCCTCAAAATTAAATGAGAAAAATTGAGGTTAAAATTAACTGTGTCATATTATTCTATGTGTTATTTAAATATCTTTTTTTTTCGGCTCGAGTTCTTCTTGTCTTGCAGTAAAAGTGAAAATTTGCTAGATTTCTTTAATTTATCCTCTCTCTCTCTTTTTTTTTAATATATCTTTATGTTCAAAGAAAATTTATTCATGAAAAATGTTTTAGGGAACAAAGTAAAATATGATAAATTGCACAAATGTTTTCAAAAGCGCAATTTTTTATTTTTTTTATTTTAATTTTTGCAAATTTACATTCAGTTGATAGATAATATGTACCATAATGGCATTTCCGAAATGTAAAATACAGGAGGAGTTATCGTGTTTTTAGAACTATTTCGAAGCCGTTTAATTAATGCTTAAAATATTAATACGTATTATTCAAATGTTCATTCTGATGGCCTTTTTTTCTGGACTGTAAGCCTATCTTCTGCTTTTGATGATGAAAGGGCTTTTTGTACTAAAATTTTCAGATGTATTACTTAATTCTTATTCAACTTCTTTCCAGAGTTTATCAACCGAAATAAATTTCCGCTTAGGAACAGCTTTTTACAACAGGCCAAAGGCTTGATAGTCCGTTGAGTGAAAAGTCAAGAGATTTTGTAGAGAGTACCCCCCCCCCATCCAACGGCGGGCACTAATCATTATAGGCGTTGACCATTACTCAGACCGGGAGTGCTGGTCTCTTTATTATAGAGGCACCTAATAGGTAGACCACAATTGCCTCCTGTTAAGGGACAGACAGTTTACTTCCATGCTTTCTCTGGGATTTAAACCTGGATCCTTTGGTACGGCAGTCAGAGTCACTAACCACTGCTGCTCCTCAGAACAGAACACTCAGTCACAATTATCCTGGAAACATATATTCAAAAATGTTCAGTCACTTTCTCATATTTCCCTCCGAGTGTGGATATTAAGGAGACGTTCAGAGAACCTGAGGAAAGACTATTTGCAGCATCATATGGTATATTTGCGGGCGAGACTACAACGTCATGAGTCCTCTCTGGGAAGTTAGAAGAGAGGATCCCAGAACCACCCACATGATTGACTTCATAGTCACTAACAATCTGGGCCATATCAACGAAGCAGAACTCTTCCCTAACCCACTGGACGACCCGATCAGAAAGTTGACCTGATCTCACCAACACTACGGCCCGCATAACTCCATATATACATAACAGGAAGGTCGAAGATATATCCACAGCAAACGATTATCGCCGCAGTACTTAAAACCTAGGTATGCCAGTCGCTATTTGGTCAGATACATTATAATACTGTGTATGGAGGTCATTCCAAGTTCCTAGACTGTCTTGCACCTAGCTTCACGCTTATCATTGACCTGTTCAGTAACAGCAACAATAAGCAAGTCCTCGATAAGCCTGCCATCAACTCATCCAGATGACTGACATAGCTTCTTGAACAGCCTAGGAAACCAAGGCTTATGATAGCAAACCAAAAACACATTGTAATGGCCCTCAGACTTACAAAAAGAACGAAGCCATCTAAGAGCTCTGCTGGGGCTTGCGTAAGCCACGCATGAACAAGTTCTTAGAACTTGGCGCTTGCAGGACGTTAGGAGGAAGCGAGCCGCCTATAAAAAAACGCATTTACCAAGAAAAACTTTCCTCGTGGAGAAATTTCTTCACGTAACCTCGCATCCTTATGAATAGGCATATGAAATAGCTATGAATAAAGTATTCATGCCTACCACACTTCCAAGAAATATTTGACCCACTGTCAATTCAATAGCAGTGGTAGCAATCTTCATTTTTGTTTAACAAATGGATTGGTAGCGTTCGAAATATGTCTAGTAGTTTTGTCTTGATGCAATCTTACTCTTTGAAAATCGTTTGGATATAAAGAAATGGAGGATTATCTTTAAATATTGGACATAAAACTCTTTCGCGATAGTATGATGAGCTCATTTTTACATTGTAGGGCCCATGTGGAGCAATCTTAAATCCCTCTTTGAACTTCGTATTGTTTATTGTTTGAACATATTTTATCCTCGTTTTCGACGATACTTAGATGCTTTTTGTGGGAGTTATTTAGGTGAACTCATGCTTGCTTAACGATCACAACATATTTTCATTATCTCCTGTTGAATGATATTCATACGAAGCTGTACAAATTTTTATGCGTTCTGCTAAGTGCTTCAGAAAAAGAAGGTGAACCTTCTGTTTTATCTCTTTAAAGCTGCAAATTTTTGTTTATTTTTCTGTTTATTGCTGCTACAGATTTTTTTAAGGATTTTGCATTTAATTTCTGCGTCGAGACGGATCTTTTGTTGTTAAAGGAGACTTCACGTAAGAAACATTATCAATAAATAGCACGTATGGTTTTCGTGCATACGTTTGGAATCTTCTTTCCATGTAAAAGCAGTAACTTACGGTTTTTCACATTCCGATTAATATTATTGCTTATTTTGCAGTTACAAATTCTAACACTATGTGTTTCATAACGTTTTTGAATTGCGAAATACTAGAAAGATTTTTCTTCGGAAAGGGCGAAAATAGTATATCCTTCGATCGTGGCTTGTTTACCTGACACGTTCTTGATTATCGCAATTTAAAGTTTTATCCGTAACAGTTGTTAGTGAAATTCGAGAGTACAAGGGTAGGAAAATGCGGATGCAGCCAACGTTGTTGTTAATATGTGGGAGGAATTTTTAGTATCTAAATATTAATGGAAGTCAGCTATTACTCTTGAAATCCTAAGAAATGCTGTTCCGAAGAAAATTTGAATTAAAATAAAAAAAAATATTTATTCATTGCCCCCAGTAACAGTGTTTTATAATTTAAATGGATTTAGCTATCATTTATCAATCACAAATAAATGTATGGTGAAGTGCACTAAATTAGAACGAAATAAATGCAAAATTGCCTTCTGTACGAAATATTTGTAAAGCTTGGCGTTTTACGTTATTTCCTTAAAAAATATTCAAATAAATTTCTTTTAAAATAAAGTTACATTAAAAAATTTAAAACGTCGCTAATAAGGGTGGGGTGGATCCGAAATGAGAACATCTAATCAGTATTCACAAATGTTATTCTTAAGACCATTGACGCTTGCTCCAAAAGAACGAATTCAAATAATATGATTTTTTGCGTAGTACTTAAGCCTCGAACTTTCATGTTTTATTGTCAGAAGTACAAACTCATGTACACTCACTTTAAACTCCTTTATAATGCGCAAAATTTGGCGGGAAATCGATAAACCGAGGTCGTGCGCTCCTTGTTAGCTCATTTATTCATTTGAGAATTTCAAGTCTTTCTTTAAAAAAATTAGATTAATAATATTACTTGAAAATTAAAATAATTGTTTCTTTTAAGAATTTATTTCCATTATTGTTAAAACTTAGATAGTTAGATAGATGTGGATTGTATGACTTTAATGTAAAGAAAGTATACGAAGCCTATTTTCCTGATCACAAAGAAGGTAACTGCCCTGCATTTACGCTTTCAGCCTTTTCTAATGATTGATAGTCGAATACGCTAACTAGTATCACCTTCCCGAAAGCAACCCACTGGATGAATTCCCAATGTATTTTTACCTTCTTCTCCTACCACCATTCTCCCGACAGAGCGTTCGGCTCGCCATATTTCAAATGTGTCTCCCTGCAAAGCTATTACAGATTTTTTTATTTATTATATAATTTATTTTCTTAAACAAATAACCGAAGGTAAGGCTGTTTGTTTAAAAAAACGATATCTTCGTGGAGGACTTTCGTATTCAAGTGATAGACCTGTGGTGACTCTGACGTTATTCGATAGTCTTAGTCTTTGGTGAAAGATTGGCGAGTTCTTTCAACATCGCAAAATGTGACGGTTACATATACTTTAAACTATGTAAAACTTCATTATTGTTTATTTGTGTATTTTTAATATTTACTCTATTATATTTCATGTTATTATATATCATTTACTATCGAATCTGGCAACACCAGTTATTATTTATCCGAGTTGTGAGCTTGTGACTATGTAGTTGTAATGAAGCCATTTTATTGTTCTAAAGATAAAAATAAATGTTGTATATATGTTACTTTGATTAGTTCTAACTTCTAACATCAAAATGCACCGGTAAAAATATAACCTTTTAAGTTAAGAACTACAGACCGAAGAAACCATGAAAACGGCCGTACAATCAGCCCATTCGCCAGAATTTTTACCTGCATTAAAATACCCAGTTCTCGGAGTTCTTATTATTTGTTCAACCGCTTGTTTTCAAGATCACTACAATCATGAAGGTCCCTGACCTGGGCCCCAAACCCGGAACCCAGCTGAGGGTGTGATAATAAGTCAACTAGTATTAACCACAGTACCACGTGTCAGCAATTAAATGTTGGAATAAAATAATAAAAAATAAAATAATGCTGATAGTTACACGTTCTCAGTCACTCTTGTACAATGCACTAACTAATCAAGTACTGTACTGTTATTTTTCATGTTAACTCTAAAAGCTTATTTTGGATTTTGCAATTAGTTACCTTTTGATCAAAATAAAATGCATTGGTAAATGCTTAGGTTAGCATGAAAACAGAAACCATTTTCTGTTTGCTCATTACTGTATCTATTAATTTAAGCACGTATTCAGTCACTCAGTTCCAGTAACATTAAATCTGATGAAAACATAAATCGATTTCTCTTTATTTAGCTTCTATATATCCATTTACTTTCTTTCGAAAACTAATGATGGTTAAGAAAAAGGTTAAAAACAAATGATAGTTTCGAAAACTAATGATGGGTCATAAATATGGAAGTTTATGATCACGTTGCACCAAGCCCTTTTTAGTATACTGTTGAGGGTTAAGATAATTATGCTATGCTGGCACATTTTTAACTTAACTTTGTCTAAAAACACAGCTATTAACTATTCTTGCACAATTTTGCTGCAGTATGACTTTTCGTAGAATTCAGTCTAAAATATTTCAAAATAGAATATTCTTACCCACATAGGTAAATTTTTTAGCTGTCTTCTTTCAATAACTTCCACAGCTGACTATTAGTAATTCAATTATTCATACTAATACAAAACATTCCTTATGAAAAAATAAAACTCCTCCAGCATTCTCTTTCAGATCAGTATTAATTAATCATAGATCAGCATGATATATTCATCTTGTACAGCCATTATATTACATCGATGTCTGGAAACGTGAAAAATATGCAATGCCCTTGGCGAATTTCGAACTTCACGCCTCCCGATTACGTGCATCCAGTTACCCCGACAAAGGCACTCAGAAAATACATTAAAAGCTTAATAGTGAGATTTCGAAAGCATATATCTGGGAGTAAATGCGATTTGCATTTACTATCACAATTTTTTCAATCATCTATTTCTAACATCGAATGGCAGATGTCATAAAAGCGTAGGGAAAAGGAGCTTACATCTACCAATGTTCAGTTAGTGTTTACACAATGACAGTTACCCTCTTACATGTCCATTTCTGTTGAAGAACTTTTACCACAATAGCAAGCACTTATTTTCAGAAAATAAGAAAGATCATAATCGTAACTTATTAGATATTCAACGTGTCACCCTTATCGGTATAAGGCGCTGGCTGCCGCATCGTTGAGTTGGGTTCGCATTGGAGAAGACTTGGATGTTTGTAAGTGTCTTTGGGATGGGGATGGGAACACATATAATACCAGGCAAGCCGAAAGTTCTCTCGAAAGGTTTAGTGACAGGGGAAGAAGGAGTAGTGTATTTCGATAACAACTGATTTTCCTCGTTTCCTGCTCCGAAAAACCTAATAATCTCTAAATACTAGAAAAGTGTTTCGTGAAATTAAAAAGCATTAGTGAATAACCTGAAGCTGTGTCTACCTTAATGGAATTACGATTAAGAAAGAATGAGTAAATATCGCAAGGCTTTTAGATCAGTCTTCACCTACAATTATTAATCAAGTTTAATTTGCTAATAAGTTACCGTATAAAATCTAGATTTTGTTGTATTTCATTTTGCCCTCAACTGGCAACTAATCCATCTGAATGCTTACAGATATTTGCTACAGAACGTAACAAAGTAATAGAATTTGGGTTAAGCTTTAATATTCTGGTACAGAAAAAGATAAAATTTCACGTGTTGAATAAATTCTTCATTAAGTAATTTAATTCTTTAACGGTTTGGGAAAAATCGTATTTTCTAATTTCTCGAATAAATGATTTTGGAACAGAAATACGCCAATGTAAAATTTAAAATTAGGAATAAACCACAACCTTATATCTCCATTTGATATAAATGGGTGGCCTGAAAGGGAATTTGCAAGGCCACAGCTTTTGTATGCTCTTTTAAAGCCTTCCTATAAAAGATGTAAACGAACGTTTCTCAGCCTGTATTTTATAAATTATAAAAGCGTACTATAATTTCTCAGCCGGTATTTTATAAAGTATAAAAGAAAGCTACGACACTAGCTCGAATATTAAAATTTGTGGAATATATTAGAAAGGGGGAACTAGGTAAAACCTAGTTCCGATCGATTAATAGTTAGAGATTCAGTTTAGAACAATAGATTGAAGCAAAGCGCATGAAAGATATGTTCCTAAAGGAAAGGTTGCGTTCTTGGTTGTTCGCATTCGAATATGGCAAAGCATACCAGGGCTATCTGTTTAAGGGAAGGGGTGCCTTCGGGTAGGGCTTTCTAAGGAAACCTGGCTAGCATTCATATTACACGTAGGGAAAAATATGAATAACAAACATACAACCAGCCTTGAATCGAGCCCGGGTCGAACTTTCAGTATGTTGCAGTCTTAACCACTCCACAATTGGTTGGACAGTTAAATATGGGAAAAGCCACGAGAGCGCTTATGCATTCGGCTTTGAGATTTGAGCCCTGATCGAACTACAAGTGTTTAGCTATCTTATCTACTCGGGCATGGAAGTTCACTAATTAAAGGAATATTTTTAAATGCCTTGCGAAAGTGTACAGATTAATAAAAGAAAAATTGTTTTTCTATGTTAGTAAAACTGTTTACCAATGACGGGCCCTCAGCCGATCTCAGCTTGATCACTACTAAGGCCAGAATTGTTGGTCACTTTATTATGGAGGTACCTAATAGATGGGCCACCTTCGCCTGCTATGAAGAGACGAACAGTTATAACCATGCCTTCTCCGGGATTCGAACCAGGGCTCTTTGGTATAGCAGTCGGCTCCCCTAACCACTTTACTGTCTGGGCGGTATGTTAGTAAAACTAAGAGCTTACAAATGAAATGCTTTCCGCTGATGATAAAAATATCTGCATTGCTGAAAAGGAAACTGGTTTATGTGAAAGTGTAAAGGATTTGAAAAATGATTTCCAAGATCTTTTGTCATTGATGGGATCAAAATAAGTCTTAGATAATGCGTATACTTGCATCATTAGAGCCACACAGATGAGCTTTTAGTCTGGTTAACAGAAGTGTAACTTGGTTTAAGTTGGCATTTGAGCCCCAAATTGCGAATAAACTCGGATTTGAAATTATGGTTAAAGAGAGGAAAGTAATAAAAATCTCAAGTTTTCGTAAAACAATTGCAGATGCATTTCATAAGTAAGTTTATATTGCTCATTTGTAAATGCTGTATTTTTTTTAATATCCAAACATTTAATCTTGAAGCAATTATGGGTTCACAGTTGTTTTAATTTTAATTTTTAAATATTTCTTTCCTTATTACTATAGCCACATTTTATAGCAAAATAAAATGTTACTAACTACAGAAAGTGCAGTTATTTTTTCAGTATATTTCTTGTCCTTATTTTTGTCAATGCGTGCACAATTTTATAAGAAAAATTCGATTAGTTTCTTAATTAATCAACTGAAAATGCAATCCTACCTCATTAAAAATTTAGATTAATTCACACATCTAGTATTTGTTCTGTGTTAGTGTATTTCTGAATATTCATTTCTACTAATTAGATGAAGAAGTTTAATTTTAAAATTGGTTATTTTCTTTAATCTCTTCTTGCTGCACAATTAGATTTGATAATTTCAAAAGCTTTCCTCTATGAGCCGCAATCTCTCTCACTCAATCAAGTGTAATCAATGAGTTTACTGAAGTTATACCTAATGGTATTCAGTCAGTTTACTAAAGATAGATCTAACCCGGAAAGTCTGAGATCTTTCATGCGGATATAAAAGATATACATGAACTTTTTTGGACCATGTTTAAAGTAAAAGAAAATGAACAAATCTTTACCGTTGAGTTTTCAAATGGGGTGAGAGATGAAAAAGCGTGCAATGTATGGATTCTACCAGTGCCCGCTGAAAACAACGCGGCAAGTACATCGCGAAAGAAACCGTCGAGGGAAAGCCACGCAAGGCGAAAACGTCGTCATACAAAACGTCGGGGGAAAAAAGAAAGCAAGGAAAAAACATAGCAATTCTGAAACATCGTAGTGCTAAACATCGTCATCGAAAACAAAGCGCTTCAAAAACATCAGTTTATAAGCATCTTCGTCGAAAATATGATAAAAAATAAAGCGCCATCGTCGTCGAAAATATCATGATAAAAAATTAAGCAGCGACAAATCATTTCATAACGATAACATAGCAAACATGCGTTTTCAGGTTTTAAAAATTCGCATATTCGCATAATGATTTATGAGCTCAAGAAGGAATGAGGAATATTTTTGCTTTTATGTTTCATATTTTTTAATTAACTAACAAATTTTTGCTGAATAAATTAATAGGCAATGTAAACATCCAAAAACTGAAAATAAGCAAAAGAAATAATGCTAGATATAGCAGTTAATAGAACTTTAAACTTATATAGCTAACTAATAAAGGTCATTAATTAATTAATCTCTTTCATAAAACATTGGCAATTTTGGGCAATTTTTCATCAAAATATAGTCTAAAAAGATTCGAAAAAGCTAGAAGAGTAACTGCTTGTGGTTACTCCTATTAAATTTGTTTAATTAATCATCTAATTATAATATTCTGTTAATTGCTATTAGTAGCATTAATTTTATACTCATTTTCAGTTTTTGAATGCTTAAGTTTCCTTCTTAATTTTTCAGCAAATTTCTTTATTAGTTAATTCAAAATATAAAAATGAAAATATTCCCCATTCTTTTTCATTATACGAATATGCATTTACAACTTTTAAAGCCTGAAAAACGCATGTACTCGACGCTATCATCATGCGATGGTTTGTAGGTGCTTCATTTTTTAGCGCGATATTTTCGACGACGATGTTTTTAAAATGCGAAGTTTTTAAACCATTTTATTTTCGACGGCGATGGTTTGTACTATGATGTTTTAGAACTGCGATGTTTCCTCCTTGTTTCTTTTCTCTAATGATGTTTTGTAAGACGACAGCATGCTTTTACATTTGAAACCGCTGATTTTTTTAATTAGTGATAATTATATCTATCAAGTTTAATTTTTTGAACTATATTCTTGTTTTTCATCATCTGTAATCACATAATCAGGCGTTTGTGTACGCAATAACTTGAAACGAAATCAAAATATTTGCATTTTTAAATCAATATGAAGTTTATTGCTTGAATTATCGTTTGAAAACCAAAGCAATAAATATGTTGTTAATTTATTTATAAAAAAATTCATTTAAGTTCTTCGCGTTTTATTAAGGCAAAGAATTTTATTTAAATAAATATTTATTGTAAGTAGCAAAATAACTTTCAAAATTTCTCTGTTTCATCCTTTGCAAAAATCCAGTTTATAATCAAAGCAAATGAGATACTAAACTTAGACCACCATATAAAGTGTTCAGCCCAGCAAAAGATTTTTAAAAGTATAGCACTTTAAGAATAACGAGCACATGCATGTAAAATTACTTCTGGCAGTAAATAATTGTACAAAACGTTAGGTTACAACATAAATAGTTCTGTAACACCGCAACTTAGTGAAACATGAATTTGATTTAATGAAGGCAAACTTCGAGGGGTCTATCAGCTTAACAAGATAAATTCATTCATGGTGTAGCGTCTTAAGCTATTTCTATCGACCACCTTGAAAGTTCGGAGAAAAAGAATATTTCTAACGACCATCTCGAATGTTTCCAGGGAAAGAAATTCTTAACGAATTCTCGGAAAGATGAACGAGAGCAGCAGTCACAAATCAATCTCAGCTTTTGTTCCCCTTATAGTTGCCCAAAAGAAAGACATTGCTCCATTCTTTTGCATCTGTTTATAGATGCATTGTCTCAGAGCACCCGATTTGAGTCCCAGGTCGGAACAGAAAAGTTCTCACGGAGTGTTTCCCAGGTCTGTCATCATGATATCCAGTTCTCAATCAAAATGCTCTCGCCAATCAAGAAATCAAGGATCAAGTATCAAGGAAGTTGAGTTTACGGAGGACACCAGGCTAGGCCTTTAACTCCACATCTTCATTTATAAGTTAAACCGTTAAAAAAGGGGATCATCAAATAGGGTAAAAATTTTGAAATCCAAATAAATAAAGCTAAAATAATGCCTTCTGCATGAGACAAAAAAGGTAAAAACTCAAAGAAGGTCTTTTGTTAAATTTTTGCGTCGAAAAAGGGCCAGGATCTAATTTTGAATGGAACAGTCAATGCATCAAAAATTTTGAATAGATATATTAAAAGGCGGCAAGAGATTTCCTTGATTTTTGATCATAAAATAAAATAAAAATCCTTAGTTACAAGGAACGCGAATAATGGAGCGCTCGCGAGGTCAAAGACGCTCTTAAAAATTACGGACAAATGAGGATGCTGGAAATCTTTCCGACACGCCCAGGACAACTTGAACAGAAACAGAAAAAAGAGTTCTGGTTAGTTAGACCTAGAGAGCTAGTGAGAGTGAGAGTTAATTGCAGTGTAGAGAGAGAGAGAAACCTTCTCTCGTGTTTTTCCAGCTCTATCAAGAGCAAATTTTGTTTCGCTCTGTCAAGAGCAACAATCTTATCTCTGCCAAGAGATTCAGTGAATGGTAGCCGGGTTCGCCGCTACCGTACTGGAGAGCAACCTGCTCGGAATGACCACTACCGGCCCAGAGAGACAACCGCAAGGTGGCCTGCAGCACCTCAGAATTTTGCGCCCCGCGATCGTGCGAGCAAACACCCTGGAGAAGTGAAGTAACTCTAAACAGAAGTTTAAGATCGTTTCTCCCGCATCATCTAGAATTTTGCGCCCTGCAATCGTAAGAACAAAACCCCCCAGAAGAAATGAAGAAAACAATAGAATAGAACTTTTTTTTGAATACTATAAATAGAACGTTTTCTCGCATGCCGTGTTTGTGTGTTTCACATTATTTTCCCCTACTGCTTGATGAGTACAATATTTTATAAGTTTCACTTTTTTGTTTCACCCGCAGCGAAAAAAGAACATTAATAAATTTATTTGCGCTACTTCTTGCCTTGTGAATTCGCCACAAAGGAGGGCTTTCTAAAGAAAACTGGCTCTCATTATAGACGAGGGAAGACAGGAAAACCCCATGCAAGGAACTCATTCGTTGGGATCCGAAACCGAAATGAACTCCCAGTTTTCAGTGGGTCTTATTCGTTCGGCCACTGGTGAGCTGTGCAAACCATGAGATACTAATTCAGAGGATTTCAAAAAATCTAGTAAACGCACTCACCAATGAAGATCGAGTGGTGGCTCTTCCATAGACTAGCAGGATATGATGCTATTTTTCCCCCAAACTATTAATACAGTTTGACTTTCGTTAGTATTTAATCTCCTTCTACATTGCCGTAAGTGTTGAAACAGAAAAAAATAATTTAATTAAGAATCAGAACTGTGAAATTATATTATTGTAATTTTGCTTTTCAACATAAAAATGGATTACTTAAATAAGTATTTATATTATTTACTTTATTTACCCTTACTTCTCAATTTGCCAAGTTTTAATACTATTACTAAAGATTTAGCCATTACTTTTCCTATATTCCTAGAAAGAAATTTAAAATTTTTAGCTTGAAAATTGTCTTTCTATTCCCCCCATTCAGTTTTTGACTTTTTCCGAATAAATACTATGTCAGCTGATTAAAAGCACTAGAAGGAGAAAATATTCTAAGATGAAATAGAGGATTAGAAAACCAATTGGATCCCATAAACGAATCTTGTTTACTTAAAGACAATATAAAAAAGACGTACAAAGATTTGGAACTAAATAGTATTTCATTGATACAAATCTCGCATTAAGGGAGAAGAAATAATTCATTCCGTATGGGGTTTACCAAATTTACTTGAAGTCCTTAATTCAGTAAAAGCTTTTGAGTAGGGTTCTGAGTTTAACAACTAGAGTACATCTAAGAAGTTTCTTGAGGAGGATCTAGGAAATAATAAAATCTGGAGATGAAAATTTATTAAACCTGTTTTCTAATTTCTGAGATAAGCAAGAATATGTAATACTTGCTCTATTATGATAAAGGCGAAGTTTAAAATATTTAAGATTTGTTTTCTGGAATTTACTGTAAAGAACGTTTTTCTTTCAAACTGTCAAAAGCATTATACAAAAAGAACAACTATTTGGTACTTTTTAAAAGTCTAACAAGAATGGTCTTGTTAAATATGGCAATTTAAAACTTGGAAATTCATCTTCCTGATGAACGAGATGGTTACGTGGAAGTTTCATGCTTTTCCATTGTGTAACGTGAATGCGATTCATTCTCCTTGGAAAGTCCTCCATTAAGGTATACTTCACTTGGTTAGATGGCCATCGCGTGTTTGTCCTAATCTATTAAACGTACTCAAAACTTAGAATACATTTTTATCTAGGTGAGTCAATTGAAAAGAAAATAAGTTTCTCCGCTTGTGTGTTTTTCTGCCTTTCCAAATTTAGCTTTTGAATTTATAGACATAAAACGACACGACACCTCTAGAAATGAGCAGAAACTGTGAAGCAGGCAGTAAATAGATTTCTATAATATTTGGTACAATATCTGAAAAGTTTTGTGTTCTAATTCTAATTGCATATGCTGATGCCAAATATTTAATTGACAAATGGCGTTTAATTGGCGTAATTTGTTATCTATCTGTTAATCATATTATTATCCAAGTGTCCAAAAATGTGATATGTTAAACAGCCAATTATATACGCTGATTTATATTCAACACTTTGCAAATTTGCTAACGTCCAAACCAAAATGAGTTCTGTTTTATGCGCTTCAAACAAAAGACAATGTTTGAAGGAATTTTAAATAAAGAAAAGCTGTTAAATAATCTTCTGAAAATAAAACTATTCAGAATTTTCAGTACGAATTTCTTTTTAAATTCTAGCTAAACGTAAATTATTTCCTAAACCAAAATAGAAAAAAAGCAGTAATTTGTGCCAAGAATTCTGCATTTCGGCATTC
>KK117706.1:641102-669611 GCA_000611955.2 Stegodyphus mimosarum
AACTAGTAGCAGTGCGTATTATTAAGAATTCATATCTTAAGCTTTTCACTATGTTGTAAATGCCACGACAATGTTCCATTGATTAAACTGGGCAGATTTCCCTTTGATATATCAAAATTACGCTGTCTAGAGGAAAGGAAATCATTAATTTCGCTTATCGAGTTTAGTTTTGGAGTTACAGTTTGGAAGACCTTGATTTCCGTCCTTATAGTATTCGATATAGCCTAACATAACGCTCTTAGGTCTTCCAAACTAGAATCTTAATATCACGTATAAATGTGTCAGGGTAGTTAAGATTCTTCTTAATCAGATATTTTTCAAATTTTTTCTAAACAGTTATACAGTTTAAACACGAATATCTTAATTCTGAAATGTTAAATTTTCTGTTCTTTAAACTTTTCCTAAAGTGCAAAATTTCTGCCCCATCCTTTTTCTCCTCTAATAAATCCGTTTATCAAAGGAACATCGTATAAATTGAATCCTGTCAATCAAAATAAAACTGTCTTGTAGAGCAAAGTGCAGGATAACCATGGTAAAGCAAGTGAGATGGAATGCCACTGCTAAAAAATAGTTCATATTCATTGTTAATGTTTGATTGATAAAACAGCCTTTAATGGCCTAGCATACGTTAATTTTAGGCAAAACATTATCTTCTCAATGATGTTCGTTTTTGCTTAAATGAATATGATGACAAACAGAATTGTCGTTTTTGGTATAAAAACAATCCATAAAAGATGCACGAGAAGCTTTTGCATTCTCAGATGGTGATGTCTCTATGCTGCTGTTTATGGCATAGTGACATCATGGCACCACATTTTTTCCCTCTAGAACGAGGGAGAAAAAGCAGTTATAGTGACTGATGAGCTGTACCGATTGAATGATAACAAACTTTTTGCGGCCAGATTTGGATTGTGGTTGGAACAAAATGGTGCTATACATCACACTGCTAATGTCACTACTCACGTATCGCAAAACTGTTTTCTGAAAGGATAATTTTTCGAAATGCATCTATTAATTGACCTCCCAGAAGTTTTGATTTAACTCCTTTAGATTACTTTTTATGGGATTATTTGAAATCAGTAATCTTACGATGACAAACTATGAACCCTTGAACAACTAAGAATAAACATCGAACGCTGCATTCGTAACATTAAGACCAGAGTTATTGTAAACAGTCTTCAAAAACTGTAGTCATCGAATTAGTCGCAGTCGAGCTAAGTCGAAGTGGACACTTAAATGATATTTTACTCAAAACATAATCTCACAAATAGTACTTCAAAATAACATAAAAAGTTTGGTTGTATCTGAAGTATTTTCTATTTATTTCATTTTGAAATCATCATATCATTTTATTGGTAGACCGTTGTGTGTGTGTGTGCGTGTGCGTGTGTGTGTGCGTGTGCGTGCGTGCGTGTGTGCGTGTGCGTTTTAAAATGAGAAAACCAACAAGGTTTGCAGTGATGAAACTGCATTAAGGACATGAAATATGACATATGCTTGATTATTTTTTAGATTGATGTATTTTCTCTGTTTCTCACTTTTCGTAATCCATCTGAACATTCATCAAAGCTGCAATAAACCACCTTTCTTTTTTCCTCTTAAATTAAAGCTGGATTTTCTGGAGTTATTGCATAAAACAAATCTTCAAAAATATTTTCTTTTCTCATTTTTTATGCAAAAGCAAAAATTGTCTTTGGATTTTTTTTTTTTTTTGTTAACTGAAAAATGTACTAATATAAGCAAGACCAGCGTTAGGCTTTCTGCAGTCCAATACAAACTCTACTATTCCTAAATTATCTTGCACATTGTCACTAAAATTTTACTGCTACTAAATTTTACGATCCCTACTGTCCACCGAAAACATCGCGGCAAAAATTTGCAGAAGAAAACATCGCCGAGAAAACAACGTAAGGCGAAAACATCGTGGGAGGAAAGAAAGCAAGGAGAAAACATCGCAGTTTTAAAACATGGTTAAAAAAATTATCGTGGTAAAAAAAAAGTGAGATGGTCTAAAGCGAACTCTCGAAAATTGGAAACTGTTTGCAGTCCTATTAGAATTTGCCAATTAGAATTCTGCAGTTTCTGAAGATATTAGCAATTTCTTCTTACTTTGGCAAAATGATTCATTATGATAAACTTCTCCATAACATCATTTTTTTAAATAAATGTGAGCAATATTAAAAAATATAGTGTAGAAGATTAGGATTAGGTCTCCGCTGCTGTAACTATTAGAGCTTATAAAAGCTTTAAACTGAAAGCATATAAACTATTCTCGGAAAGCACATAAAATTTCTATAGATGACTCCTAATTTCCTGGAAGAAATTGCTGCAGCTCTTCAACTTTAAACTTTTTGCATTTACTTGGTCACTCCAATGAAAATGTATTCTTTCCAACTTTACATACGTTTCCAAGTAATTTGCTTTATTTAAAATTTAGCGGAAAACAAAATACACAAAACTTTTAATAATTCTAAGAAGAAACTCCAGTTTGCTTGCACAAACAATGCAGTCTGTTACCAAAGACTCCTAGCTTCCTGGAAGAAATACCTGCAGCTTACGGCTTTAAACTTTTTATTTAATTCATTACTGCAATGAAAATATATTCTTTCTAGTTTTACATAAGTTTCCAAGTAAAGTGCTCTATTTAAAATTTAGCGGAAAGAATATACAAAAATTTAATGTTAATAACTGTAAGAGGAAACTCCAATTTGCGTGTGCAGACAATACAATCTATATCCAAATGAAGAATTGAATGCCTTTTCATTTTTCCGCCAAAAATATTTTCGGTTCTCTAGTAATTTCAAATAATTAGTGAAAATGTACATATTTCTGAGAAGCTTTTATGGAAATATGCTTCCCAAAATGTTAAAAAACAGAGAAATGCTTTGGAAATATGCACTTTCCATAGAACGCAGTTTATAGAAAACGTTTAAAATTACAATTAGGTCTATTAATATGAAACCAGAATTGCGTCAACCTTTACTCAGAACCTAAAGTTATAAAAGGGCTTAAGCACATACATTTTAATAGTTATTCTATCCATTAGAAGTCATATTTCATTATAAGTTATTTTATCTTTAAACTCGGGAAATATGGAGCTTTTCTGTCAATTCGTTGAAGTGCAATAACATGGAATTTGTTTCTTATCCTTATTTTGGAAAAGATTAAGATAATGAAGTTATAGAGTTTGTCCTTCTTTGGTAGTACAAAATAGTATCAAACTCCTAACAGACTTGGAGCGAATTATTGCTTGGTCTGAAGTAACAACAGAGTCTTCAACAGATTTAAAATAACGTGTTTATTAAATCAGAACTTGAACATACAATGCACGTCTCTTGCTTACAAATCAACCACCACTTGTGGCGATGAAAATTTAAAGTAACAATCAAATTCAAATTTAAAACTGAACCTAGTAGTCAAAGATTAAGAAATCAATTTAAAACGAAGTCTTCGAGAGGCTGTAACACGCTGTGTCATACAATCCAAAACCTATCTTTTAAATACTCTCAAACTGATTTGCAGTCTAATGAGGAAAGGGAAAGAAGAAGTGATTGTAAGCTTAAATTATAAATAACTAGTTTGTAATTTTCTACTCTCCTTCTGTTGTGTAGAATCTAGAGAAACAGTGATTGCACTGACGAAGGGTTAAACCTGCCCTTTATTAAACTCTTTAACTTATTTACAATGCGTCAACTTGACGCTAACATACTACGCCTCAGCTTGGGCGGTAACTGAAACAGTAGAATCAAACTTAAAATATGAGATATTCACAAATAGTAGAATTACCCTACAAGGCTCATAGAATCCTGTAGCCTACAGCGTGTAGATGAGTCTAGTGGTAGCAAGATAATAGCTCTTAAGCCACGTCAAAACCAGCAGTACCTGCTAAACAGAAGTTTGCGTATAAGCACGCACGACAATTTCCGGGACTCGCTCTTCCTCTACCGGAACGTCGATATTTAACTTATTCTCCCACTGGTAGAATTTGCATTTCTTACGCACGCTACCAAATTTAAATATTCTGGTACTGACAATTAGGGGAATGAAGGCTTATAGGAAAGTAACTTAAAATTAAAATTAACTGGTTATTTAAAATAAATATAAATGCCTACAAGTTATTAAAGTAATAATACCCCTATAAAGTGTAAATTTCATCTGTTAATCTGAGAGTTTCAAATTAATGAACTAAAGTAACATCATTAGCAACAAAATATACATTCACTAATTTGTAAATGTATATTTTGTTTGAACTAAAAAGTATGTGCGCTTTCACCTTTTTAGTGCATAGTTAAGAACCTAATTTTTTTTACTTTCCTGCTTCTTATTGTAATGTTGTAAAACACCTCTCGCAATTTCAAAATATACGCAATGTATAAAATTTACCTATTTAAAAACTTATTTGTAACAAATCCCTTCAAAATATTAATAACTAAAATTCATTACAATGGCACTTCATATTTTCTTTTCTTCCAGATGTTTCATAAATAATAGCTAAATACTTTAACAAAATGAAATGCCGTGTTTTTAAAAAGTGCTCAACATTTTTTAAAAACACGACAGATCTTTTAAAAGGTTAGTCGCAGACTTACGATTCCTATTTAAAAATGCATCAGTAATGTAAGATCTCAACTATATTAGTTTTGTTCACGAGACATATTTTAAAAGAAATATTCAATATTTAATTTTTTCACGGGCTTTCTCAACTTAAATAAATAACATTAAAGATCTCTTAGAAAATAGACGATATGTAATGCGTAAAACTTATACTGAAAACAACTTGTGAAAGCGTAACTACAACAGCGTGTTTAATAACTCATAACAGCGTGTTTAATCAATTAAGCAATTACATTGCTTAATTGATTTTTTGAATGTTAACATGTCTGTAGCTGAGAATTTGAAACCCCTATTTATCTATTAACTTTTTCTTGACATAGAAAGTACTTAAATGCGTAGTTGTCTGCAGCGGTGTTTAAGTACAGACCCAAAAAATTCTGATTAAAGATATTTAGGTAATTTGTATCATTAAAGAGGATTACGTTTTTGATAATTTAACTATGGAAAACATTTCTAAATTTCTTATATTTTTGCTGATACACTATTACCAGGATTTAAGAATTACCAGGACTTACTAGTTTTATTGGTTTTTTTATACATTTTTAAGCATTATGCTTGTTTCAAAGTTTAAATTTTTTTTATTTTTGCCAAAATGCGTTTTGTAATCAAAACTGTCAACAAAGCTTACTTAGACTGGTTCATTTTTTGAAATCGAGCTGGTCCATCTCTTGAAGGATTAATCATCGGATAGATGATTAATCCTTCAAGAGATGTTGTTCAATCTCTTTTAAACATACCGTATTACATCATGTAAAATAATAACTAATATATTCCACATCAAAAGGAATGTAGAAATGTTGATGCAAAATCAAGACTATAGCGTCCGAAAAGGCTTTTCATAGAATCATACTGTATATTAAAGAATAACTTTCTGAAAAATGAATCTCTACCTGTCTAAGAACTTAAGAATATGTTAATAAATTTCATTTCTTAAAATTAATCATTAGTAGTAGTTGAACTTTACTTACGCTCCAAAAGGTATAATAATAAGCGTTCCTGTACTGAATATGTATTACTTTTAGAATTAAATACGTTATCTGCATACTGACCGTACGGAAGCGAATTAAACCGCACGGGATTGACTACATGAAAATGAATTAGAATCCTAAGAAATGATTATATTGCCAAATGATCTGCTAATCTCTATATTAATAATAATATTATAGCCACTTTCCCATATACCTTTTTTTTCTATTTTATAATATATATGCCCGTTCAAATCTTTATAATACAGGGTGTTTATAAAGTCCCGGACCCATTTTGATGTTTAATAACTCATAAAATAATAAAGATAGATTAAAATTAATAACATAAATGGTTAGATTGATTCAAAAAGTTTCATGACCTTTGTTAATGAACTTCCACGTGCTCCCCCTTCGTCGCACGGAGAATATCAAGTCGATATTCAATTTCACGCCAGGTACCGGCAAGCATGTCGGCATCCACAGAGGCTATTGCGACTGTAATTCTGGCTTTTAGGTCATCAATGTTCGATACTCTCCTCCTTTAAACGTTGTCCTTTACAAATCCCCAAAGGAAAAAGTCCAGCGGCGTTATATCAGGTGATCAGGGTGGCCAAGGAATTGGACCTCCTCGCCCAATTCATCTTCCTGTAAAATGGTCATTCAAAGAACTATGAACGATGGTACCCCAGTGAGGTGGTGCACCATCTTGTTAAAGAAAGACATGTGGCTGAAGCTCTTCTAGTTGTGGAAATACGAAGTTTTCCAAAATGTCTAAGTATACGACTGATGTGACCGTCTTTTCTGTAAAAAAGAAAGGCCCAATGACTCGGTCGTTCATGAGTCCACACCACACATTAACCTTTGGGGAATCCCTTTGTGCCTCACGGTATTCATGGGGGTTTTCAGATCCCCATATGCGCACATTATGGCGATTAAGAATGCCAGGAAAATGAAAGGATGCTTCGTCGGAGAACATTATGCGCTTCAGAAATTAACCACACGCGCAGACGATATTTGCAAAAGTAAAGATATTCAAACCTGAAAAGGAAAATATATAAGTTATTCCATCACTAAATGCCATAAGTTTGTTTATATCTTCATTATTTTATGAGTTATTAAACATCAAAATGAGTCCGAGACTTTATAAACACCTTGTATATATATTCATATTTTTCTGATAGCTTTCCAGACCTTTCGGTTTCTTTTAGATATGCACATTCATCTAAAAGTCTAAAAACCCAAAACTGACTTTTTTTGTTTAGTAAGTTCTCGAGTAAATTCAAAAGTTCGTCAGGTATATTTAAAAGGTTCACGAAACGTAGACGAGTAAAAAATCTCAACCTCAAAAACAACAATTCTAAAGTTGAGATTCATCAGATCTTATCACGTGTGTAAATTACTTGTAATCTGTGTCTACAAACGGCAACGATGAAGAAGTTTCATCTACAGTCTAGAAAACCACATACAGGCATCCGCAATAACGTGAAGAGCTGTTATGTGAAATATAACTTCAAAGTAAACTATCTGTGAATGATAGAATGCGTTACTACATCACTGAACGTATTTTCCTTGGCAGAAAGATAAATTGGATTTAGTAAAGCCTGTGAGTGCTTATGCTTTAAAGTGCCTCCAAGGAAACTTTTCTGATGTACGATTAAAGAGTATCTTCTTTGCGTTAAACCTGGTAGTCCATCACCTTGAAAAATGAAACTGGAGTGAAACTTCTAGCCGTCAGTGATTTTCTATACGCACTCGTGAACTATAAACAATATGAAACTGATTTTAACTGAGTAAATAATCAATTTTAAAGGTTTTGTGGTAAATAATTTATCTGTGTCCGATAAATGTTACTGAAGGCAAAACGAATGTAGTAAGTGCCAGTTTTAAGACTTTCCTTTGAAATTTCCTAAATGGTCTGCGAACAACAAATATTTTGTGCCTGGTTACTGCACAGCAGTATCGTTTTTCATCAACGTTTCGTTGAAGATTCATTTCGCTTCCCTAATATTTACAGTTTGCGATGACCATAAACTTTCTCATTGTTTATACGATGAAATTACTTCAGCATCTTGTGTTTATATTACGCTTTTTTTTTCGTTTTACATTCTAAAAAAAAAAAAAAAGATTAAAATATAGTGAGAGTTTGTGAAATTTTCATCATAAACTTAGCTGGTGCTGTAATGGAAAACTGAAACAAAAGCTTTTATTTGACTTAACAGTTCTTGTTTTAATCTGGTTTTTCTATAATTCTTTTGCAGTGAACCAACCTTTATTGCTCAGGAGTTTACATTTAATTCAACAATAAGTTAAAGGAGACTATGTCAATAATTTTCTGCTTTAAACGCTACTATTGATGGCTTTGTAAGGAATTGTCTATTTCCTTAGTGCGAGCCATCATAGTGTAATGGAAAACACGTTTGACTAGCAGTGAGGAGATCACAAGTTCGAGTCCTGGCGTAGGTATTGATGTTTCTTTTCATATTTCCTGTTCCGAAATAAATCCAAAAACTCTACCAAATTAAGATTTGAATTTTGAAGAGCGAAATCTCAAATTGTCAGTTAATCGTGTTTGTTAACTGGTGTAAGTTTTGCATTTTTTACCACTGAAAATACTCATTTTTAATTTTCCTTCTTGAAATCTGAAATACAAAAATCTTAATCCAGAAGCTCCTTTAGAGTAGCTGTGGGCTTCTAATGAAATATTTAATGCTTGAGTAAGAGTCACAGCAATCTACTGAAATAATCTTTTCTTGAAATTTGGTTAACATTGCACAGAGGGAGATTATGGCGATTGAGAGCTGCTGCAAGTAAAACATACGGGATCCCTAAAAACATGCATACACATATATATATATATATGCTATAAAGTGAAATAGGACGTCACTGTAACAAAAATCTTATGCATTCATAATATGGGATTTAATTCTGAACTGCTTAAGAACTTCATTTAATAATTTTATCTCAAAGTAAAGTCTATCTGAACTCTAAGGAACGTAATGTCATATTTCTTAAGTTGCTTTTTACCCCTTTAAAAAAACAGAAGCATTTATTAAGTGAGTCGGAAATAGGAGTAATTGAAGTATTATCTAGGCAATTTCCTTCAGTTGATAATATTCCTTTTGGAGCTTAGTACTTGATGAATTTTTATGAATCGCTATACTGCGTATTTATTAAGTATACTGAATATTTATTGGCTATACTGAGGGGCTGAAATTAAATTTTGTATCTTCTTTTAAATACCGTAAAAACTGTTAAAATCCATTCTTATACTTACTTCGTTCCCCATTCATAGATTATTTTTATTCTTCCCATATTGGTCTCTTTCATTCAGTCTTGGATCAAAGAATATTTTGAAGTTTTCCGTGTTATTCATGCATGTTTTATTTCTAAACACAGGTCTTGCAATCATAGTGTTAGAAATAACATTAAAAAAATTTAAAAGAAACTTTCATGTTTTTTTTTATTTTGGAATTATTTTTATTTTGCATTTTCATATTTTGGAGCCTATGTATTTGACTATATTCCTCAATAGTTAAATATTTCGTTGTATTTACTTCTAAACTTACATTAAATAATCATCATTCAAATCGTTTACCTGTATTTTCCGAGGAATTAGTTAATTTGGCCCTTTAAACAGTGTAAACGCAATTGATGCTGTGATTTGTTAGTAATGTTCAGTATCTGCAAAATAGTGCTCCGTATTATATTGACTTAAGTGCCATTTCATATTGATTTATTTTTCACAAAGGTATAACTTCCATTATAGTTAGATATAGACTCTTGATTATCACCGGGCTACTGCCGAAGCAATGTTGCCGGTTCATGAAGTAAAGCCCTAAGGCACATGACGTACTGAGCTCTAGACGTGGAGAAATCTCAAATGAGAAGTCGGAGGAAGGGAGAAAAGAAAAGAGGGGGCAAGCAGGAACAAAGCAAAATATGACAAAATCACAAATCCAGATGAACGATGAAAAACCCCTAAAGAACAAAGGAGCTTGCAATATACAATTCAAAACTATACCAAATTCAGATACAATATGTACAATGATACACTAATACAACGAGAAAAACAACCAATATCAATGCAATACTATAACTAACTACTACAAAATACAACAATTTTCGAAATCAGACAAATTGAAAGTAAAGACAACCACCGACCGAGGAGCAACAAACAGAGTACTGATCGTCTCACAGATTGGTGTGAGCAGCAAGTGGTCTGATGTATCGATCTTCATATAGGGCTTCGTAGTTAAAAACCTGTGAGTAATTCACATATTCGCATTGGACTGCTTTGGAGACAAATTTTTCGTTGGTTCCTTTTAAATAGTCCCTGATGGTTTCAAGTTTCAAGTCCCTGTGCAACAGTTCGTTCCGGGTGAGATAGTCAGCATCGGTAATAATACGAAGAAACTTGTTTTGCACTATTTGCAGCTGATGTATTTGATTCTTAGTGGCAGTATTCCATGCTGGGGCAGCATAACAAAGGATAGGACGGGTACATGTGAGGTATATGAGTCTTTTAGCGCATACTAAGGTTAGAAAATTTTCCAATGACTGGAAGGAATCTGCACATGATACCAATAACTTTGCTCTTGACACTTTTTAATGTGATTAGACCATGTAAGCTTTTCATTTAAGATAATTCCTAGATATTTTGCAGAAGTGACTCTCGGGACAGGTTCTTGGAAAAGTAAGAGCTTCTTAAAGTTGATATGCTTTTTGTTCTTGCGAAGGATAAGAAGTTGAGATTTACTAGTGTTGATCTTGACTCTCCAATTTGTACACCAATCTTCTACAGAACAGAGGTAATTTTGCATTTTAGTAATAGCATGGTTAGCCCTGATGGATTTAATAGCAATTGCCGTGTCAGCGGCATAACAGGCAAGCAAGGAATAATTATCCAATCCTGGGTTGGGAAAATTGGAAATATAACACAGGTAAACACTGTGGGACACTTGATCTGATTGGTCTTGGGGCCGAAGCTTCATTGCCTTGTACAACAAAGAACGTGCGATGCTGCAGAAAGGAGTAAATCAGAATAATCAATTCTCTTTGCAGACCCATTTTGATGAGCTTATAGATGATCCTCTCATGCCAGACGCGGTCAAAGGCTTTTGCCACGTCCACAATAAGGAGCGCAACGCTTTGATTATTATGAAAGGCTGATCCAATAAATTTCGCGATTCGAACAAGTTGTCTTGTAGTACTAAGGTTTTTGCGAAATCCATATTGGTCGTTGGGCAGCAGATGGAAAAAAGGTTCTAATCTTTTGAGAATGAGCCTTTCATAAATTTTTTCAAGACTAGATAAGAGGCTGATCGGCCTATAACCGTCAGGTTTAGTAGGATCTTTACCGAGCTTCGGAAGAAGGAATATCTTCGCTTGTTTTCAGGAGTCTGGGAAGTGAAGCAGGCATTAAAAAGACTGGCAATTTTACTTATGATATTTCTTGACAGATTTCTAAGCATTTTGTTGGTGATTTGGCCTTTTCCAGGAGCTTTCTTGATATTGAGATAGCGAATGATATTGGTAATTTCTAAAGGAGTAGTAAGCTTAGGAAGATTATGAGCAGAGGGACAGAGAAGCCGTGATTGAACATAATAATCCACAACATCTTTAAACATAGGGTTCATTGGATCCGTGTTAGGTGTAAATTGGTTTTCCAGATACTCTGCAAAAATGTCCACCTTGTTCTTAAGAGAGTAGGCAATTTTGGAACCCGAGTGAATGGGTCTAGTATTGATATTATTCTTTTTGAGATTTTGCAGGTACTTCCAGAGGGAGCCGTCATTAATGTTGAGTTTAGAGATAAATTCATCCTTCATTTCTTGCTTAAAGTCAAAAATAAGTTTCTTAATTTTTCTATTTAATGTGTTAATTTCTCGTTTCAGAACAGATTCCTAATTCCTATGCCACATTTTAAGTATTCTGTTACGTTCTTGAATAATATCTCTGATGCGTCTAGGAAGTCGGATATTGCTATTAGAAAGTTGAACAGTGATGGTAGCATCTCTGTAGGCTTTCAAGATACTGTCTGTAAGAATTTGGATGGCCTGATCAATGTCCTGCTTGGTAGAGAGCAGAGAGATCTTGGGAGGGTGTTTGATTAAAATATTGTGAAAAGTGATCCAGTCAGTATTGTGCTTGATAATTGGAGGGTCTTCTTTGGTTTCGCCAAGAGAAGCAATAACTGGTAAGTGATCAGATGTGAGTTCCGCTTTTACTTCAAGTGCAACAGGCAAAGAAGTATTAGATAATAGAATATCCAGAATGTCAGAATGATTTGGGTGTACAGGTCTGTATGTGGCTTCAGTTGGTACATGTAGGGTAACTGGATAATTGCAGATGAAATAATGTAAGATACGACCGTTGGCGTTGGTTCGACGACAGCCCCAGTCAAGGTGTTTGGCATTGATATCCGATGCAAGAATAATCTGTTGGTCTTCTGGGAGGAGAGTTTTAAGCATTTCATCAGAAAATCTGTGCCGCGGCGGGTTATAAATTGCAGTAAAATAAATAGTTCCATAGGTTGGCAGCACGACAGCCACAGTCACACTATCAAATCCAGCGGAGTGGTTAGTTGTGCTTGAGACAAGACTATAAGGAATTTTTTGCAAAGATGGCAGCGCCTCCAAAACGTTGTGTAAGCTTATCACCACGGTAGGTGCGATAGTTTGGTATGTAAAGTCTATCGGCAGGGAGAGCGTGTGTTTCAGAAACCATACCGATGTCAGTGGCATATTCGGCGAGAAAGTTCGTAAATTCATCAATTTTGTTAGAGATGCCAGCGGCATTCCAATAACACAGTTTGAGAGGCGAGTTCATATTATTGAATTTGCTGTGAATTTAAGTGAGGTTTTTTCTGATTCTTTATTAGTTTCTTATTGTCTGATGTTTTGAGCTAAAAGTTGAATGCCGGAGTTTTTTAAGAAGTTGGCCAAACTGTCAAGATCATCAAAGATCTTTTTGGCCTCTGTGATGAAGCTAGGAGTAGATACACTAGGTGAGTTGATGGTATTTGCGAAGGATTTATTGATAACAAATCTGTCAGCATATGTTTTCATTGGTCTTTTTTAGCTTGTTTGGGGAACATTTGGCAACCTTTAAAAGAAGCTGTGTGATCCTGTCCACAGTTCGCACACTTGGCAGGTGCGTTCTTGTCTTTTTGGCATGTTCTAGAGTCGTGGTTATCTCCACATTTGACACATCTAAATTCATTATGGCTAGCAGCTTGAGAATGATGAAAACCCTGACATCTAAAACACTGCACTGGGCCAGAGCGTCCCTTCTAAGGTTCCACTTTAATATGCAGTCCTAATACTGTTGTTTTCTTAGAAATTTCTTTAGATTTGTCCGTTTTGGGGAGTGTGATGCCAAAAAGAATTATAGTTATTTTCTTTTATATTATTATATTTTCTTTTATATATTATTATATTTATTATTAAATTTCCTTTATATTTTATATTATTATATTAGTTGTTTTTAGTCCATTATAGTTATTTTCCTTTTCCTATTTTATAGCACAGACGTCAGACAGGAGCACTTTTTCATGATCACAATCGATTTTTAACGCGAATACAACATATGCTCTTCCCAGCCATCTTAGTCTCAGATAATCTGCTGCTGTTAAAGCATTTTCGCCCGTCTGTAGCTTTCTATAAAAAAAATTTCTTGAAATGAAGGGATGTCAAAAAAAAAGTTTTGCGTAAGCATAAATGCCGAAGAAGAGAACTGCAGATTTCTGCAGAAAATTTCTTGAATCAATTTAGAGACATAAACAAGGATTTTAATTGAACTGCAGTATATAAGGTGTATCTGTAATCATGAGTACTTTTCGCATATGTAAGTAGAATGAAGATGAATGTTCTTCAGTTGGTATGTGGGTACAGAGTCAAATGTAAATCTGTAACAATACGTATATATAATTTCTTCTATTCATAGGCTGTTAAATATTTACCAAATCATGCATGTACATTCGCTGCAAATATTATGTAACATATGCAAATAACGATTACTTCCTTGCTGGTCTGAATACTTCTATCCAATAAATCTCTTATGTTTTCAGTGTTGAAATTAATAAGTATCGGTTATTTTTAGGTGAAACTCTTTTGTGTAAAATACATTTATATGACTTACGCTCTTTTGCAACTGCATGCCAAAGTTATAATACAAATTCTTCAGTTCTTAATTGATTTAGATTTCGATATGGAAAACGTTCTGCAAAAGCTCATATTCTTTTCAGGGAACATAAGCCAATGGCACTGCTCTTTAATTCTATTAATTTCTAGACTCTAAAAATAGTTGTGCGAAACACTTGCATTATATACAAGGTGTTTCAAAGAAAAAGACCGGATTTTCTCGGCTGCAAAATTTTTACTTCTCGCAATATAAAAATATTTCATATACACTATGATGGAGAAAAACAAATTACGTTCATACGTTCAGTTGGATTTAGTGTGTTATATATGACTACTTTCTAAATACACAGTCCAGTCACATTAATGTGACCACCACGTACTTTCCATGTCAGAGTTAAATAACCAATCACAGAAGGCAGGTGGCAGCACAGTGCAGTTGAGCGTATATAAAGGGTGTGTGAGGGCTTCGGAAAACATTTCAATCGTTGGCGTAATGCAGAAACGAAGCGATTTATCCGACTTCCAAAAGGGCATGATCATTGGCTTTCGGGCCAAGGGTGGAAGCATTTCCGAAAAGGCTGAGTTTGTGAACTGTTCGCGTGCCGCCGTGGTAAAAGTGTACCGTGCATGGCAAAATGGGACTGTCCAAAATCAGCGACGTGGCAAATGTGGTGCACCACGGGCCATAGATGACAGAGGCGAACGACGGTTGCGGAGATGCGTTCGGGCAGATAGACGGGCTACCGTTGAGCAACTGACCACCAAAATGAACCAAGGGGCTACCAAAAGTGTCTCCCAAAGTACTATTCAGCGAACATTGCTGCGTCTGGGCCTCCGAAGCAGACGCCTGGTTCGTGCACCTATGCTGACTGCTGTTCATCGACGGCGAAGGCTAGAATTTGCACGCCAGTACAGCAGCTGGACGTCCACTGAGTGGCGACAGGTTGCGTTTTCGGATGAATCGCGTTTTATGCTCCATCGGACAGATGGACGTTGGCGTATAAGGCGTGAAACCTCTGAAAGGAACCACCCTGCAACCATTGCCGGAACGGTCCAAGCTGGAGGCGGGAGCATTATGGTCTGGGGAATGTTTTCCTGGCATTCTCTAGGTTCACTGATCATTGTGGAAGGCACAATGGATCAATACAAGTACGCATCTGTCCTTGCGGACCATGTTCACCCCTACATGCGCATTGTTTTTCCTCAGGATGATGGCATCTTCCAGCAGGACAATGCGAGGTGCCATACAGCTGCCAGTGTACGTGCGTGGTTCGAAGAGCACCAGGATGAGTTTACCGTCCTCCCCTGGCCAGCAAACTCACCTGACTTAAACCCAATCGAGCATCTGTGGGACCATCTCGATCGAGTTGTTCGCGCCATGGATCCTCAACCGCGTAATCTAGCGCAGCTGGCCACGGCATTAGAGTCGGCATGGCTCAACATCCCAGAGAACACCTTCAGGGACCTATGTGACTCTCTTCCTGCACGTCTCGCAGCAGTCCGCTCTGCGAAAGGTGGTTATTCTGGCTTTTGACAGATGGTCACATTAATGTGACTGGACTGTGTAGAAGGGATGTCTTTGCAGAAGATTTAAGGGAAAATGACTCGTATTCACGTTACTCAGGTGCAAGTAGCAGTGGGCGGAACACCAAACTTTCACCATTGGTCGTATAATCTGGCCACACTAACTGCACAGTTCCATCGTAGTTTTGAAAGAGAACACCCAGGGGACGCTACAGAAGTCTCCCATCCCTTTTCCCCTACCACCAACCTCTGGACAGAACTTTCGGTCACCGTGTATTTTAAGTGCCCCATTACCGCACAGACATATACGCTTACAAACATCAATGCTTTCTCCAGGATTAGAACCCGGGGTCATGTTTCGGCAACAAGCGTCACTATACTGGATGGGCGCCATTCACGTTACACATAAGGAAAACTGCGAAACTTCTAATAGTCAACCCGTCAAGTTTTAGGCAAACAGAAATCCAGATCCCCTCTCCGGCAGTCGAACCACTGATCGCCATCTTGCCAGAAGAATGTACTAACCGCTTACTTCTCAAGATCAAGGGTGGGGGAATACGATAATTTTGTACAACACAGAGCGAACTAAATAGCTGGGAAGCCTAAAATGGGGATTTCAAGTAACTGCATTATAAAACTAGTTTTCTTTATTTTTTATATCTCTATGCCATGTAAATAAGTTGAATCAATTTAATAGGCCGTACAAGGAAGTCAGTCATATCGGTGGCCTCATCAGATATTTTGTTTTTGTTAATTGCTGTTGATATTGTATTTTAGTCTTTTTTCCAGCCTACTTAACTTTATATTTGTTTAATTAGAATTTGGAATTATTTTTCTTCCTCTGTGTTTAGAACTCACTTCAGTCCGACGGGCCATAGAGTCCTAAAGGTCTCATTTCGGTCATAAAATAACGTGTGAAATTAAAGGACCTGCAGCTCCTTTAATTTCACACGTTATTTTATTTAACGAATTATTAAATTTAGCTGTTACTATTTTATTAATCATTTCAGATCTGAGGTATAATTGTTATGCCTTTTTTAGGCAAGATTTTTGAATAAATAACATTTGTAATATGTGCTTCACTTAAGAATATATCTTGACTTGAATTCGTGATTAATGCTAGAACCGCCATCTTCTCCTAGTATTTATTTAGGGAGGTTAAAATATATTGTGTAATAATCAGATAATGTGATAGCTTCAATTTAAAATTAAATAAAAATTTTAAATTAAAATTAAAAGAAACTTCTACGACATTTTAAAATTAAGAAAAGTACCTCACTACTAGCTTTGTAGAAAAAGTTATAGAGGACGTTGCGCCACCAAAATACACTCACTTCCAAAAGTTCAGCACGAAGATGTAAAAGGCAAAAAAATCAACAAATACTTTGAAACTTATTTATATCCAGTATAAAAATTATAAAGCTATGTTCAGTATTCGAGTACTCTTTTCCATACTTACGTCTAAAGCAATTAGATGTATTAAAAGAGAACATTTTATCGGATTTTATCGGTCGTAGAAAAGAATGATAATGTTACAGAATAAAATTATGTTTATTTTATAAACTCACTTCCAAACGTTAAGCACAAAGATGTAAAATACAAAAAATCAACAAATACTGCTTTCAAATTCGCTGAAACAACCTTGTATTTGGCGTACATATTGTACCTGTAGCTGCCCTCGAAATCGATTGAGTGTTTTTAGTAAATGTACGCCAAATACAAGGTTGTTTCAGCGAATTTGATTGTCACATTGGAGTGTTTCTCTTCTATTCTAAATACTGCTTTGATTGACACAAAATTCGGAAGTAAAGTAGCATATATATTTATGCATAAAACAAAATCGATAATTATATACAGAAATGAAAACAATATTAAACTTTTGTAAGTTATCAGATAATGACATACTGACATACAAACAGAATTATGTATAGAGTGAAAATAAACAGCATAAAATGAAAAAAAGTACATTAATAGGGTATGTGATCCCACCTCATCTGTATACAAATTTTACACCCTGTGACCATGCTTTCAATTAGGTGGTCAATCACCGCAGAATTAAGCAATCGCCATTCCTCTTGTAAAGCAGTTTTCAGCTCAATAAGAGTGGCTGAAGGTGGGAAACGTGAAGATACAGCAAGACTGAGAGCATCCCAAAGATTTTCAATAGGATTAAGGTCAGACGAATATGCTGGCCACGCCATACGCGCAATCCCTTCACTCTTCGGGTAGTCATCTCTATGGGAACGTGCGTTATCGTCTATTAAAACAAAAGTAGAGCCAACTGCTGCAGCGTACACTCTCACAATGGGTTCTAGGACTTCATCTCGATACCGCACAGCCGTTAAAGAACCCCGTTTAAAGATGTGCAGGTCGGTGCGGTATCCTAATGAAATCCTTGCCCACACCATAATTCTTCTGCCTCGGAATGCGTGATGTTCGGTAATGTTTTGGGAAAGATTGCGTGTTCGTTGTTCACGCCATATCCTTATACGCTTGTCATCTGGCTCCAGAGAAAATCTTGACTTATCAGTAAACATGACATTGCCCCAGTCAGACACATTCCAATTGACATGTTCCCGGCACCACTGCAATCGTGCCCCTCTTGATTGGACGGATAGAGGAACACAAACTCGAGGTACCCGGGCGTACAGTCCACTCATATGTAATCTTCGGCGTAGAGTAGCTGCAGATATCGCCTTACCAATGGACGCTGTAACCATAGATGTCATACGTGTGGAGGTCGCTCTGCGATTCCGCTTGGCTACAATAGCAACATATGGATCTTCTGTGGGGGTTGTAACCCTTGGACGACTGGCTGCGGGCCTTTGGACAACTGTCTGTGTGTTTTGGAATTGTTTCCGTAAACGTGAAATTACAGAATTATGAACGCCGAAGAAAAGAGCGACATCTGTGATCGATTGTCCTGCTTCAATGCGCCCCACAGCACGCCAGTGCTCAGAATCTTCCATTCGTCTTCTGGAAGTCATAGAAACACGTATGTCTTGAAAGCAAATTGTACGAATGTTTTAAACACCTTCTATCAGCCCTTACAATCAACTTCTGTAACCCTTCATAAAGCTGGCTTCTTATAAGACTGCCTTTTTTTGCATATTTCGTGACATGAAAGCGCGATTGGCTGTTACCTAACATATTTGCATACTCCCATCTACCTCTGCAGCGAATTGCATCATTTTCAATTCTGATTGGCTTCCGGAAATTATCATTTTCATCTCCGTGCTTAACTTTTGGAAGTGAGTGTATATAGTTAATTAAAATGTTTCAGTGCTGAGAGAAAGAGCGTGGAGAGAGTGAATGGGTGTGGTCACGTAGAAGTGTTATTAAATCAATTATTATGTAACTCCCACAAATCTGTAAATATTTGTACATATATTTTGCTTCATAAACCAGAATTAGAAGAAAATAAGTGTCTATTCATCTCAGCATGACATTAAAAAATACCCCCGATGCCACAGGTCAACAAATTAAGTTTTTACTTCATATTTCTGGTGACGTCGGCCAACAAGGTGAGTGATATAATTTCGATTTGCATGCTATTTATCTCTGCAAATTAAAATGAGTGTCGAAGAAACTATTGAACGAAATAGAAAAATTAGAGGTTGGGTCCGAACTAGCATCCCAAAATTAATTAAGAAACTTGAAGACGAATAACAAAATGAAAATCCAAATGTAGAACTGTTGCAGGAATCGCTTTCAGTATTAATCTAGAGAGAAACTAGTTTGTTAAAATATGATGAAGTTTTTAATGCTCAAAGTACTCTGTAAGAGAATACAGCGAATCCATCATTAGGTGTAAATCGAAAGTTACGAGATACATTCAAAATGTTGGTAGAACCGAAACAACTTCACATGTTTCTAAAATCAAAACTAATTACAACACTAAATTACCTCGTATTACTTTAGAAACCTTCAATGGTGATTTGTGTAAATTTACTGAGTTTTGGGCTTAGTATAAAGCTGCCGTTCTCGAAAACAATACGCTTCAAGTTGTTGAGAAATTTCACTATCGGTTCAGCTGCAAAAGCTACAAGCGGATTACCATTAACAGGAGAAAACTATAAGAAAGCCATCGAAATTTTAACTGACAGATTTGGAAAAGAAGAAATATTAGTTAATGCGCATGTGAACGTTCTTCTATCTTTGGAGCCTGTAAGTGAGCCCCTGTTCGAGTGATGTATCCAGTTTAAGAAAATTGTATGATGAAAAACAGAAGACCATTAGATATCAATTTTAATTCTTATGGCAATCTACTACTTTTTTAATATAATATTTTATTATATATAAGTATAATAAAATATTATTTATTATATATAAGTGTAAACTCCAAGATTTAGTGTTACAGTTTAATAGAGAGCAGAATTCCGGCAAAGAGTAAACAGTGTCAGATATATTGTCTTTTCTAAGGAAGGAAGTAGAAGCACGCGAAAAGTCTGGATCTTAAAAATCAACAAACACTTTCGAAAACCAGTGCGAGAAATACTGACAATTATCATAAAAATTTTACTCCAATTAAAAAGAAAATGGCATCAACGGCGATGCTTAATACGTCAGTTGAAACTAATATGCGCGACTTTTGTCTTATCTCACCTCTCAAAAGACTGCGACTTAAGTATTTCAGAGAAACACAAAGCGTTATATGATCAATTTAAGTGCAAGCGCTGTTTAAAAAAAAGGTCACAAAAAACCATTTTGTAAGTCGAAATGGGTTAAATATTTGCAAATCTCAGTCGTATTTAGAGAACCTGCGTGACTCAAACGTGTAAGAAAGTAAAACAAACAAAAATATAAGAGGAGTAAAAGAAACAAACGTCAGTTCACTATTCCTCGAAACGCCGAATAAACAAATTCCTAATGATATGATTTATTACCAGACTTTGATGGCCCAGCTAGTTTGAAATCATTCCACATTTAATGTTAGGTTGTTATGCGATTCCGCTTCCGAAAGATCTTATGTGTGTCAATCCATTGCTAGAAAAGCGGAATTCCCAGCTGTTGGCAAGGAAAGATTAAGAATTCATACATTTGCATCTTTGAATCCGCCAGTAAAAGAGTTTAAAAAAAAGTCTTGCATTAAAAAATAAAAGTGGATTTACTCTGATTATCGAGGCACTCGAAATTAAAACCATATGTTCCAATACGATAGCGAGGCCAACTGAAGATATCATAAATAAACTACGCAAGAAAGTATTTGATTTATCTGACAGTTACGATAGTGATGTAGCAGAGGTGCAGATTTAATTGGGAATGATTATTTCAACTGCATTTTAACGGGAAAAGCACAGCGTTTGACAGAATGTTTAGTATTGTTTAGTATTGTATGAAATCATATCTGGGTGGTCGTTGAGTGGTGAGGGGAGAGAATAGGAAGCTAAGTTTTTCAGAAAAAGAGTCAACGGGTTTGTTTATACAAGTTGATTCGGTAGAAGAAGAAAAATTATCGGAACAGATTCGTCGGCTCAGGCTCAACTCGAGGTCTCGCTTGTTGTGGGCTCCCGCGAGTTATCGCAATCCCAGGATAATAGTATTTTCGATTATCGATCTCTTGAAGTTTCGAATATGTTGTCATAGGTTGCTAATTTCTGCAGAGCAGAGGTATCCTAGCTATGGGCAGTGGGAAGTTTAGGAATTACTGATTGCGCGTTGGAAAGCAGTGAATGAGATGAGCAAATACCCTCATGTAAATAAATTAAGGATAATTCGGAGTCAAATAAATATATCACCTGTAAAATCACTACACACATCTTCAAGAATCATATGCAAATTTCAGGAAGTATCCAGATGACACCGATGCTACGTCACAATGACGAGAGTGTAAGAGAGTGATATATAAGAAATACAGGCAAAGAAGTAAAATTGTTCGCAGGCGCTTTATAAGCATTTCAGTGCAATAACCGAATAGTTATGACACGAAGGACGCATTTGGATGATTTTTTACGTGGTAGAATTATCGGCCGTCTGGAATGTGGGAGTACCCAACTGGAAGTATCAGACGAACTTGGAATTGCCCGGAATGTCATCTCCAGGCTTTGGCAACGATTCCAAGATGATGGTAATGTGAGTAGACGTTACAGCACAGGTCGCCCCAGAGTTACAACGCCGAATGAGGACCGGTATTTGGCAGTTACTGCCAAAAGAAACAGGCGGAGCACAGCCTCAGACCTGTCTTATCAGCTCTCTTCAGCCACTGGTACGACAATTTCAAGGCAGACCGTGTACAGATGCTTAGGGCAGATTGGTCTATATGCTCGTAGACCTGTTAGATGCGTTCCACTTACTGCAACTCACTGTCGCCTGCGGTTAGCCTGGAGTAGAGAGCATGTATTGTGGACACCGCAAGAGTGGGCTTGTGTGATGTTTTCGGACGCGTCCAGGTTTAGCTTGCAGTCTGATTCTCGCCGGACTTTCATATGGAGAGCTCCAGGTACCCGTTACCACCAAGAAAACATCATTGAACGACATCGTTACGGTGGTGCAGGAGTGCTCGTTTGGGGTGGAATTATTCTGGGTTCCAGAACTGACCTGCATGTTCAAATTGGAACCATGACAAGCCAAATCTATCGGGACGTCATTCTGGAACAACATGTACGTTTGTTTCGGGCCGCCATGGGCGCAGAATTTGTGTTTATGGATGACAACGCCCGTCCTCACCGTGCAAACATCGTAAGCGAATGCCTTCAATCGGAGGATATCACCTGTATGGACTGGCCAGCATTCTCACTGGACTTGAATCCAGTAGAGCACGTGTGGGACATGCTTGGCCGACGAGTTGCCTCCTCCTACATGTCTACGGAACTTCAGAGAGCATTGCTTTTTGAGTGATGTAATGTCCCTCAATATCAGATCGATAATTTGATACTCAGCATGCCTAGGCGTTGTACGGACTGTATTGCATCGTCTGGGAGACATGCAATGTATTAACAGTCATACCAACCATGTAATATTGGTTTTTTGTAAATAGGTTTTTTTTTTGTAATTTGCTCCAGGGAGAAAAAATCGCTATTTTTTTTAATAATATCAAACATATAGCATCTTTTTTTGCTCTTTACGTTTTGTTTAATAAATAAGCTTTACAAATAAATCAAATTTGTTTTGCTTCTAACTCTTCCTTTGCCTGATTTTGCATTATCCTTAATTTATGGACATGAGTGTAATTAAGCAGTTGAAGATGATTTGCAATACGTAGACGGGAGGTATGAGGCTTGTTTATTGTGGAATAGATGTCTAGAGAATTTGGACAATAGTTTTGGTTTAGTGAAAAGGCAGTTCGAAAGGGTGCAGCGAGAGTTAAAAAGTAACAGCTTTGTGAGGGAACAGTTTATGGAGATAATTAAATATCAGGTGCAAAATAACAATATTCAAGAGTGCGAGGATACCAGAAAGAGATAATTTATGCCATTTCGAGCAGTGGTCCTTAAAGATAAAAAAAGCACTCAAGTTCGAATGGTATTTAATTGCAGCAGTTGCGAAAGAGGAAAGCTATCGTTAAACGACTGCTTAAGAAAAAGGCCCAAACTTAATCCGAGTATTTTGGATATCATTCTTGCTTTTCGAAAATTTAAAATTGGATTCTGCGGTGACATAGAAAAGGCGTTTTTGATGATTGGGATAGCAAAGGAGGATAGGCAATATTTAAGATTTTTGTGGTATCCTGATAATAGCATTGAGGACTTTAAAATTATGCAAATGAACAGAGTATTATTCGGATGTAATTGTTCACCGTTTTTATTGAGTGCAACGATCAAATATCATTTAAAGAAATTCTCAGAAACAAACAAAAATTGTGTCGAGCTGTTAAATAGCTCATTGTACTCAGATGATTTGTGTTATGGAGGGGAAAATGTAGAGTCACCTTTCAGTCTTTCATCAGAAGGGGTATCGTTTTGAGAGACGCGAGTTTTAATTTGAGAAAACTAAACACTAATTCTAAAGAGCTGTATGACTTGTGGCTTCAGAATGGATTGTTTAAAGAAAGTAGGTTTGACAGAGATAGTAAGTTGAAAGTGTTAGGCCTAGTGTGGAACTTGGAAGAGGATGTTTTGAGAGTTGACGTTACATCATTGTTGAGCAGTTTAGAATCGCTGAGAAAGTAAAAGATGGGTGCTAAGTACAGCAGCTAAGGTGTTTGATCCAGTCGGATTTATTTCTTCATTTGTGGTGCGAATTAAGAGACTTATGCAGGAAATATGGGAGAGAGGTTTGGACTGGAATTCAGAGTTGCCAGAACAGTTACAGTACAAATGGATAAAGCGGTGCACTGACGTTAAGGAATTAAACGCGTTAAAAATAGAGAGATATTACTTTACAGAAGTTCTAAGTAAAGGTCATTAGGTTGAAGTTCATATTTTTTGTGATGCGTCAGTGGTGGCATATTTTAGATATAAAAATGAGAGAGGAGAGGTATGTATGTCGTTTATAATGTCAAAGAGCAAGATAGCGCCAGCAAAAAAGTTGTCCCTCCCTAGGTTGGAATTGATGGGAGCCTTAATTGCAGCTAGGTTAGGGAAATATTTATTGAGAGCGTTTCGGGATTTGGTAGGTAAGTTAGTTCTGTGGATGGACTCAGAAATTTGCTTGTGGTGGATAAAGGGGTCACCGCCTGAGTGGAAGCAGTTCGTGTCGAATAGAGTTGCAGAAATACAGAACTGCACTTCTCCTGATAAGTGGAAATATTGTCCAGGGTCGGAGAGTGCTGCAGATAAGTTAACTCGTGGTGAAACAGCATATGCATTGGTGAAGAATACTAATTGGTGGCATGGTCCCTCATGGTTGAAAGATTCTGAAGATCAGTAGCCTGCAAAAGTTTAAAGTACAAACTGATATTCAAGATTTAGAACGTTTGACCACTTGTGTTCATGTGGCTGTTCCAGTAGGAGAAACTGCGTTAACCTTTCTAAGTTTAGCAGTTTGGAAAAATTGATGAGAGTTACAGCTTGAGTAAAGCAGTTTATCGCCAAGCTAAGAAAACGTCCCTGTGAAGAAGGTCCTCTTACTGTATTGGAGGTCCAAGAAGCTGAGGAATACTGGATAAAACAAGTACAGAGAGAGAATTATTTTTCGGATATTCAACAACTAGAGCGAAATAATCTAATAACACCCGATTCGAATCTTTATAGTTTAGCACCATATCTGGACAGTAGATGTATTTTGCGTGTCAGAGGTCGTCTGGAACAAGCAGAATTAATAGGTGACGAATAACATCCTATTATACTGCCAAAGTTTACAGAACTAGTGATATTTAGTGAACACATAAAAGTATTCCATTCAGGAGTTATGGCAACATTGTCCAAAATCAGGAATAAATTTTGGATACCTAAGGGAAGGCAAGTAGTAAAGAAAATTATTAACTCCTGCCTGGTGTGTATTAAGTTTGCTGTGAAGCCCGCCAAACAGCTAACGGGTCAGTTACCAAGAGATCGTGTGGTTCAAAGTAATCCTTTCACAGTGGTAGGTATTGATGTAACTGAAGCTGTTATTGTTAGAGAAAAGGCGGAAATCCACAAAAAGGTGTACATAGCCTTATTTACATGCGCCGTCATTCGTGCTGTAATGATTGAAGGAGTTTCAGATATGTGAGCAAAAAGTTTCATTCTTCCATTACGACGGTTTATAGCTAGAAAAGGGAGCTGCAAGGTGATTTTTTCTGATAATGCCATGAATTTCCGCAGCACATGCGAAATAATTAAGGTATTTAAAAGAGTCAGCGTAAATCCTACTGTGCGAGAGTTCCTAACATCCGAAGGAATTACATGAAAGTTCATCCCTGAACGTTCTCCATGGTGGGGAGGCTTCTGGGAGCGTTTGATGAGAAACATCAAAGAACCTTTGAATAAAGGTTTAGGGCGAGCATTACTAACTCTCGAAGAGCTCTCTGCAGTATTAGCTGAACTCGAATGTGTATTAAATAATAGGCCTTTAACATACGAGAGCAACGAGCTGGGTGAACCCCGCCCGCTCACACCTTCATAGTTTTTACTGCCAGGACGTGACACATTTAACTTTCCTGAGCATTTTTTGGAAATTTTCAACAAGGTATCAGACAACGAAACTTTAACTAGACGGAAGTTTTACCAATCTAAGCTCTTAAAATTAACATGGATGAAGTGGAAAGAGCAATATTTACTGCACCTTAGAAACGCGCATAACTTTTCTAATCCTTCAACTGAGCGTAACTTTAAGACCGAAGACGTTGTGTTTATAGAAGGACCAAAACAATCTAAGTTACTCTGGGATATGGGAGTAGTTGAAGTAATTATGGGACGAGATGGGCATATACGAGCGTGCATCGTTCGCACACCAAAAGGACAATTCAGAAGTACTATCCAGCTTTTATATCCTTTTGAAATTTAATTTAGGACATTTGATATCATTTTGAGCCTTTATATTGTTTATATTATTAATTATTATGCTCATTTAAATTATAGTGTATCATTTGCGTTTTCGATGTAAGTTACTATATGTTTTTCATTTATATATCGTACTATTTAGCATTAAGCCATTTTTAATTAATGTTAATATTTCTTTGTAAATTTTGTGTACTTTTATAAAAGAGTACAGGTGGGGAGTGCTGTAGAAAAAGTTATAGAGGGCGCCTCGCCGCCAATATATATAGTTACTTAAAATGTTTTAGCGCTGAGAGAGAGAGAGAGCGTAGAGAGAGTGGATGGGTGTGGTCACGTAGAGGTGTTATTAAATCAGCTATTATGTAACTCTTACAAATCTGTAAGTATTTGTACATATATTTTGCTTCATAAAGTAGAATTAGAAGAAAATAAGTGTCTTTATTCATCTCAGCATGACATTAAAAAATACCACCGATGCGACGAGTCAACAAATTAAGTTCAAGCTTCTCGACAATTTAAGTCTGTTAAAATAACATTATTTTGAAACAAAAATACAAAAGCTGCAGATCCATGTGCAGTACGCAAAGAACTAATATGAAAAAAAGAGTTGTTAGGTTACAAAATCTGAAAATGCATTATTATTTTCCTTTTATAAATAGCATAAGTATACAAAAATGTGATTGTTAAATGGATGAAAGCATTATAAATTAATTTTAAGTAATGCACGTCAGTTTTATTTCTCCTCTTCATCGTTCTTCATTTTCTGTGCTTTCTTCCGTAATACTTAGATTTTTATTCTGTTCTTTTTTTTTCAAATAAATTTGTTATTTTATTTTATTGATCATTTCGTTGTCCTAGCTTTCTCTGTTATTTTATTTTCTAATTTTCTTTTCTAACATTCACATAATATTTTTATTTTCTAATTTTATTCGCATTTATTTTCTAATTTTCTCTTTTAACATTCGCCAGCACCAGGGCGCTGATACTGGCGTCTTCTGTGATCTGTTTTTCTTTTACCTTCATGTTGACTCTTCATTACAACCCATTTTGACGCGAAGTCGAGGCCATCCATTTAGCCCTTCAACAGCTTTCTGCCTGTCTCTCTCCTCTTGATAAGGCTGTAATTTAATTTTATCGGACTCAAGTTCTGCTCTTCAGGCTTTAGCGAGTAACCTAGGAAAACGAAGTGCTCGTGTCCAAAACTGCAAAGAGCTGTTGAGCAGAAATCAAAGATTGCTTTCCAGTGGGTACTATCACATTGTGGCCTTCGGGGAAATGAGATGGCTGACCTTTTGGCAGAAAAAGGTACGGATATTCTCCAAAGGTCTTCGAGAGATCTATCTCTTCACTCTGCTAAAGTTGAAATTAATAGGATGTATAAAAAATTCTTTCGTAATGCTGCTGTTAGTGCTTCTGAAAATAAATCATTGGAGGATACTATTGAATGCTGACTGTGTCTCGGACTCTCCTCGTGCGACTGCAGTGGCTGAATTTAGACTATTGCCTGGACATGACTGCCTTGGTGCCCATTTGTTTCGTTTTAATCTGACTTCCTCACCTCTTTGCGATTTGTGTGATTCTGGACAAGTCATGGATGCTGCTCATCTGGACGTGTGCTCTGCATTTAAGAGTTTGGACTGTGTTGTAAAGAAGTACTGGAGAGCTCGTTGCCTAATGACCTGATGGTCAATGGCCAGGCATTTGATGAATAAAATAAAAAACATTCGCATAATTTGTATTATAAAATGTGCTTTAAGTATTTATGTAATTTCCTCTAGAACTGTGAGCATCTTTCGAAGGAAGGATCAGTGCTTATAAAACAGAAATCCACTGATTATATTAAGTTTATGTTTTCTCATCGACACTTTAGGAAAACTTCGGGGTTTTTATTTGTACTATAGTCCTCAGAATTAATTTGGTCCGGTTCAGATGCTATTTTCTTCAAATCAATTTCAGCACCCTGTTTTGCCAATAAGTCTTATTTATTGTCAAAAATTACAAACTGTTTTTCAAATTTCAGAGAGGTTGATCATTCTATTTTTTATTTTATAATTATTTATTTTTACTATTATTTATTTATTTGAATTTTTTACTTTGTTTGATGTCAAAAAATTTGCTTTTTGACTTTTTTTCTGGCCATTTTTGCAGCCTAAAATTATATGAAGTGTGAAAAGTACCTCCAATTTTAATCATTTTTCTAGAATAAAATTTTTGGTCAATTACACTTGAAAACGAAAACAATTTAATTTGTATCAATAGGAATATATTTAATATTTTTTAAACGAACTTTACAGAAATACCCTGTAACAGGAGTTTTCTATATGTTTTATCATCAAGTCGGAAATAACCTAGAATAAATACTATTAAAACTTCGGACGCAAGTTTTGGTTTCTCTACCGAATATAAAATACGTTCTAATTAAGGAAATCTTCAGTACAGCTCCAAATGAATGCTTTGTGCTGCCATCTATTAGCAGTAAAATGGAACACATCAGTATAACATTAAATCCTAATATTCAAGAGAAATTGTTATAACTGATCCTTTACAAGCTCCCTCGCAAATTCCCCTCACCCTAAAAATTAAGAGATAAAATTCAGGATAGGCGCAAAATTGCATGCGTAAGTATTGCAATTTATAGTTTTACCATCTACTGTTCAAAGTCAATATTTCTGCAGAACTCTATGTTATAAGAAAAAGGTTTCAAATTACTGTTTAGAACCCTTATAAAAGTATAAAATTATCTGATATTTATGAAAATTATATGATCAGGGCCTTCTGTCATGTGATGGTATGGTAAATATTCACTATCATTATAACGTATAATCTATAGGTTTCAAATTAACTGTAATAAATTTTAAAATTACCTACATTAAAAAATAGTAACTTAGTCATAAAAGTTACTTCATA
>KK117706.1:683547-727601 GCA_000611955.2 Stegodyphus mimosarum
TGTAGCAGCACTTATTGCGGCGCGTGGTGGCCACACAAAATACTGATTCTGATCTCTTGTTCTTGTTTGTTTGCTTTGAACATTTAATCATTTATTTGTACCACTACCACTCAACTGTGTATTAAATTGCATTCAATTATGACGATTCCTTCTTGGTGTTGCAATTTTCACAAACGTGAGTGTATGTACTAAGGATCCTGACTAACTAATTTTTACGTGCATTCAGAAAATTTAATTTCAATGCAAGGAAACTTTAAAATGTCATATTTCTCATATTTATGTATCTTTAGCGATATATTCCGAATTTTTCGTATGTTATGATAATCACAATTATTGGTGACATAGTTTTACCTTTCTGTGCGTGTAATAATAAAATTATAACGTAGGATATATAGTTATATAATGATAAATAAGGACTGTATAAAGATAGCACAATTGAAAAATAATGCTTCTGTGTTCAAAGCTCCCCGTAAATCTTTATAGCGCAGTTCCGTTTGAAAAAAACAAAAATTTATGACCTAGTCATCTTCAAGCTAACATCTCTGGGAATGACTACATTCACTCCAGCGCTCCTTGACATTCCTGGAAGCATTGGTATCTCTCATAGATTCGTTATCACATTGTTTTGTGTAGCTTGAATTGTCTGAAAATGTTCACCGTTAGAACTATCTTGGTATAGGAGAACAAGTGGGGAATACAGTGAGAAAACTGGAAAATGAAGTATTTGGCGACATGATAAGGATCTGTTTCTGATCAAAGAAACCCAAGCGTCTTTGCTCAAATGCCGTTTGTTCAAAATGCCACATTGCTTCAAATGTTCGAAAGTTGCTTTACACTACAACACGAACTATATTGTCCTGAATGATGTCATTGTACCCAGCATTGGCTAAACCTGATTTCGCTATAGCAAAAGAATGTGTTTTTGAAGGAGCTATTAAATAAAATTATGATACAACCTTTATAGAGTTCAACAAGTTGTTTTGCGAAAACCTAGTTTCTGTTATTGTATTCGTTGCTATTCTCACAGCTTTAAATCACTTTGACGCTATATGGACAACACACTTAAAATGGAATACCGAGTACAGTAACAGTAATGTATTTTATTACTATTAATGCAAAACAATAATAACAATTTCGAATTTGGTTTTAAGTTCTAAATCCAGAATATCAGCATCTTAATATACTGGAATTATTGGGCTAAAATTTTTATGATTCCTTAATTCTAGAATTAGAAAAAAGTTTTGATTTAATTCATCTTAATTTGTCTTATGCATTGGCTAGTGCGCGTTTAAAGTGGTAAAGATGGATAGAATGTTGAGAATCCTTTTCGCTTGGATAATTTATTTCTTCTTTCTTTTCCGCATGTTGGAAAGAATGGATGTATCAAAATTATTTTTGACTAGGCATATCTGAGTGATGGGATTTTTCTAGCTAATTTCTCAACGGTTTCATTTTCAGGAATTTTCTGTTAAAAGAGGAACCTTCTTTTCACGGTCAGTTAAGTTCTAACTATTTTTATGATACAAAGCAGCAAACCTAGGCATTCATTCTAGATTTTGTTCAATAAACCGAAAAGCTTATTTCGTTAAAGGATGTAAGAAGGATTGCACTTGTCAGGCTTTCGGAATGTTAAATTTTAGGATCGAAGAAAGTAGTAGTACATAAGTGCTTATACTAGTGGAGAAAACGTACATAGAATACTGAACAAAAATAGGCCTCAATGTTGAAAATACGATATTTGCAAATTTCATTTTTATTATCCTAAGACTCATATAATAACTATAATCATATAATATATCAGAGTCTGCGAGATTAATAAATCTTGTAAAGTTATAAGGTTTCTCCTTCAATCTCTTGATTTTCTTCGTGAGCATAAGCTGTGAAACCCTATGTGGAGGACAGTGAGCAAATCTAGGCTATGTCCTTTAGTGTTGAAGAACTACAAAGTCAGAAAGGAGAGTTTAAAAGTGACCCTTTAATTCAAATAAATACAACTCTTCAAATTGAGAGTAAGCCACTACTTGGGCTGAACTAAAATAATATGAAAATAAAGTGCGTTAACAAATTCCATTCCCTAACTTAGCTTAAGTAGGACGGCGAGGGAAGCTTAACTCTTAGTGAAATGCAATAATGCGAATTTCACTAGCAAACACTGGTAATTGCAAATGCCTATGAAGGCGAACTTTCAGTAGACAGAGGAAATCTTTGCGCGCACAGCCTTACGGCGATAAATCCAAGGCTCTGTCTTTCCCCTCGTTAACTCCTGCCTTTTAAACTGCTAACAGATATATGCGATTTGCATAAATATCTCGCTCGCGCTAAATTCGGGCAGCAACTGAAACTTTGAGATATCGATAGGAAAGTTCAAACTAAAAATAATTTGGTTAATTAAAATAATGAATGCTACAAAGTTGCTCCCAGAATTTAGTAGTCTGAAACTAAGTAGCCTAAAATCGGCTTTTAGTGAAGATGCTAAATTCTAAATCTAAATTTTCCTTCCTATTCGCCATCCTTTACAATTGTAAGTTTTAAATTTAGTTTAAATCTCTGTTTGTGTCTTAGATATTTTAACATAGAATATCTTTTTCCGTCTTCACATCAAAAAGATCCATCAGGAATTTGGCTTGACTGATACTATCTGGTTCCTTCCAATCTGGAAGGAAATAAATTTTAATTTCATGTTATAAGTACATTTCACCTGAAAAGTACAACATTCCCTTCCTCTGATGCTTTCCGTAATGACTTTTATTCGCGCTTTAGGTATTCGCGTTTTTTAATTTCTATTAGCGCTTTTCGCCAAACGCATTCATTTTACACTCATTCATTTTTAAAACTTCCCCCTTGTTCTCTGGCCAAATGTAGTGTTTGTGAAAAACACGCAGTTTTACTTTGTCAAGTGTTCACAACTACCACCTGACTTCAATTCTATTGGGGTTAATTCTTCGACTTTCAAGACCTCAGACCTCCCCTAAAACAAATCTGAAATGCCCTGAGGTTCTAACATGAAATGAACTTTAAACTTTTGTGTGAAACCAGAGAACACTACGTACAACATTCAAACATTTCAATTGCATTTCATACATATAATTCATTCTTTCAATCTTCAATTCAAATTTTCTTTAAATGCTCATTGCGTTAAATAACACTTATATATTCACTTTCTAATTTAGCGCGCTTTACGCTTTTACATTACATTTTAATTTTAACTTGCGTATCCTTTACGCTTTTCCAAAATATTCGATATAAACAAAACCAGTGCTTAAGGCTTACAACAAATCATGCATTACATAGAAAACAGTTTTACATTAAATGCATTCATTATTTATACATAGAAAAATATAATACAACAGTTTTGCTATACAACTTACGTACTAGTTGCTTTTAATTAACACAATTCAATTTCCTATTTACAGAGAGTCTTTTGACGATGAATCCCATGTTCTGGATTACAAAGAACATTTCACGAAGTCTCACAGTTTTTCAACTGAACTCTCGAATTTCTTCCACTGCATGTTTAACTTGTTCCTTCAAGCGTGTCCTTTACGCTTTCGGCAACCGGCCTTTGACTCGGGTAACTTCCCTTTTAAATCTGCAACTTGCACTTAAATCAGAAACATAACTGTGTGAATTTAAAAAGAAAATAAAGAATCTACTTATCTTTCTGCCAGTCTTTTAGGCGTTTTTTTGTCCATTCCTGAAAGGTTGGATATACTGTGGCTTGGGCTATTCTTTGCTTGTTACTCCTAGATTGAAACTCTGGGGCTGCCTTTCGTTTGGTCGATCTTCTTTCCTCCAGAAACACCTTGTTGGGACGAATGGTGGGTGGCGCTTTCCGTTTGTGCTGAAGTCTTTGCTCCCTCTCCAGACTGGCTCGTTCCTTCTCCTGCACTCGTAGGCTCCTTCGTTGTGGGTTGGCACCTTCGGCGGCTCGCTTCTCGCCGTTCTGTTCCCTCCGTAGTGGTGGAGCTTTCATAGTGTTTTCATTTGGACGTTCCTTCCTTAGACGCTTTGGTTGCTGAGACTGTTGCTTAGCGTTTGTCCTTTTTTCTTTTTGGGGTGGTCTTTTCTTCGGCTGCGGCTTCCTCTCTTCTGGTAACCTCCTTTTCAAACTGGGTTCTCTTGTTTTTGAGGGACCTGGTTGGGGCTCTTGAATCTTAGAAAAATTCTGTGAGGCTGGACCCTGCAACATGTCTTTCAAAATATTATTATTAGCTCTTCGATAATAATGTTTAATTTGATCGAAATTTGCCACAGTCTCTTCGCCCTTCTCATTCTTTAAATATGCACGGCATTCAACTATTCTTGTAATTTCAAAAGGACCATGCCATCTTGGGCAAAATTTTGCGACCTTATCTTTTGCTGCGCATGAAAGTGCGTGGGCTTGTTTCAACACCTCCTCCCCCACTTTATATTCTACGGTTCTTCTTTTTGAATCGTAGTAAATCTTTTGTTTCTTTTGCGCTTCCCGGGAGCACTTTTCTGCCTCCTTCAACATTTTTTCTATTTCACCCATTTGAAATTCCGGCGCTCTATCTTTCACATAAAATAATTTATCTAAGGGGGTCATTATCTTCCTGCCCAAAAACAATTCGGCGGGGGATTTCTTCGTTGTCTCGTGCTTAGCCGTTCTGAGGGCGAATGCAAATTCTTCGACGCAGTCATCCCAGTTAGAATGGTGCTTTTGCACATAATTTCTAATCAATTTTACAATATTCTTATTTACCCGTTCCGCTATATTTGATTGTGGGCGGTAGGGTACCATTTTCATATGCTTAATGCCCAACTTGTCACACATCATTTTAAATGTACTGCTTACAAACTGGGGACCATTATCGCTAATCACCCTCGCTGGACATCCATATCTTAAAATATATTTGTTCAAAAACGAATCTGCAACGACTTTTGCTGAAGCCCGCTTAAGTGGTATCAACTCAACCCATTTACTGAAATGATCCACAATGACTAATAAAAATCGTGCCTTATTTACATGACTCCTGGGGTAGGGGCCTAAGAGGTCAATACCAATTATTTCATTGGGGAACCTAGACTCAATACTAGTTAATAACCCGGCCGGGCGGAAATTTACGTCATTATTTATCTGACACGTGTGACAAGTCTGGCAGTAATTTTTAACTATCTTTTGTAATTGCGGAAAATATACCGCCTCGCGTACGCGTTGTATTGTTTTTCTAATTCCAAAATGGCCCGAGACAGGCGAATCGTGGAGCTCTTGCAAGATACTTAAAATTAATTTGGCCGGGATGACTGGTCTGTATTCACTATTTTGATTCGTAACTTTAGTATAAAATAAGAGACCATCAATGATTTCATAGTTCTGTGCTCTGCTTCGTATTGCATTAATGTCTATATGCTGGAAGTTATCTGGGTCTTTTAAATAATTATAAATATTTCCGAATTCGGGATCCCTAGCAATTTCTTCTATTACAGTCTCTCGAGAGTCAATGACCTTTGCCTGAAGCATCGCTATTTTTACTTTCTCGCCGTTCTCGTCTAACTTTATTCTAGATAATGCGTCGGCCACTACATTGTCTTTTCCCGGTGTGTGTTTGATAATGAGATTAAATTCTTGCAACTTTAGGGTCCACCGAATTAAGCGTGGCGAAAGATTCTTTCCTGAAAATAATCTGGTAACTGCCGCATGATCTGAATATACTGTTACGGGAGAACTCCCAAAATATACACAAAATTTTTGAACAGCTGCGAGCACTGCTAAAGTTTCACGCTCCGTTGCCGAATAATTTCTTTGCGTATCATTCAATGTACGACTAAAAAAGGCAATCGCTTTTCTATTTTGTGTTAACACGGCTCCGATTGCGTAATCTGATGCGTCTGCATAAATTTCTAGACCCTTGTCTTTCTCTGGGAACTTTAGAACCGGTGCATTAATTAAAGATTCTTTTAACTTCTCAAACGCGGCGTTTGCTTCTGAAGACCACGCAAAACGAACTCTTTTCCTTCTCAACTTTAACAATGGTTCAGCAATTTCTGCGAAATTTTTAATAAAAATTCTATAATATGAGCACATACCCAAGAAAGTCGCTAACTTTTTGGCTGTATTCGGAATTGGGTAATTTTTCACTGCTATAACTTTAGATTTATCTGTTTCGATCCCCCTTTGAGAAATTTTGTACCCTAAATATTTGAGTTCTTTTGCCGCGAATTTACATTTCTTAATGTTCACTTTAAGTCCTGCATCTTTCAAAAGAGTAAAGACTTCTCGAAGGTCTTTAATATGTTCTTCCAGCGACTCTGAAGTAACAATTATATCGTCAAGATAAATAAATGTACTTTTTCCTATTACCGGCCTTAAAATTTTGTCCATGCACCTCTGAAACGTGGCCGGGGCTCCCGACAATCCAAAAGGCATACGCAAAAAGCCATATGTACCGTATTTTGTTATGAATGCTGTTTTGTGAACATCTTCCGGCTTTATGCTTATCTGAAAATATCCTGATGTCAAATCTAGCGTGGTTATGTATTTTGTTGATTTAATACTTCTTAGAATTTCATCAATTACCGGAAGTGGGTAAGTTGGAAATTTTGTTATACTATTAAGCTTTCTGTAGTCAATAGCGAACCTGTACCTTAATGGATCAGTTAACGGCAAATCATTATTTTTCTTACATAAAACCACCGGACTCGCATATGCACTCGAAATAGGAGTTATTATTTTGTTTTTTAACATTTCATCAATATGGTATTTTATTATTTGTTCTTTAACTTTATCGTACTTGTAAGGACGCTGACGTATAGGTTCATCCGTAGTTAATTTAATTTCGTGTGCTACGATCTGTGTGAATCCGGGAATATCATCAAATAAATCAGCAAAATAACTTACCACTTCTCGAAACTTGTCCTATTCGTCGGGCGTTAGATGGCTTAAATCCACTTCAGGGGAAGGTGTTGATTTCTTTTTAACTGGGTCCATGGTTACTTGCAAGGTGGAGTTTTCAAAATCGATTTTCGCATCTACAGCTGAAAAGAAATCTGTTCCTAAATTAACTGATACTTGAAGGTTCTTCACTACAAGAAACATAATTTTTTTTTTGTTCTTCGCCGATTTTGATGTACAGCTCGATTTTTCCCATGCATTGACACGTTTTTCCTTGGGCTGCTACCACCTTCATTCCTTCCACGCTATGCAGACGATATCTACGAAAGTGCTTCTTAAAAAACTCTTCTGCCAAACAGCTTCCTTGAGCGCCGGTATCTAACAGAGCTGTAGCGGGTACGTTGTTAATTAGTAACTGTAGTCTCGGTAATTCAATGTTTCTCACCATGACCGTATTGAGCTGTACTTCAGAGGGATTTTTCTTCTCCTCGGAACATTGCACCCCCTTCCCCGCAATATTCCTTAGTAGTTTAAATGCTTTGCGGGTGTTTTCTTCTGTTGCTGGCTTCTGCCTGGGGAGAATGATTTTCTTCCGTAGTTGGGATTATTTTGTTGGCGCTGTACTTGGCGCGGTTGACCGCTCGCATTTTGACTGGTACCAGTAGTTCTCGGCCATCGTCTGTTTCTTCCTTCGGCATTCTGGTTCCCCTGCAGCCGCTGTTCATACGATTGTCTCCGTTGATTTTCGGCCGCTCGCCGGCTCTCGAATTGTACGGCGAGTTCAAACAGCTTGTCCAGCGTCACGGGATTTCTTAGCTCCATGAAATCTTGTATAGATGGTAACAATCTGGGCAGGATTATCTGGATAATCTCCGGGTCCGGCCTCGTGCCATACAATAATTTAAAGACTTGTATTTTTCTCAAAATAAATTCCGATAGTTCGTCCACCCGCTGTTGATACTTGCTAAACAACTCAGCTTCGAGTTTCGCACGGTCTTTAACCACAGGAAACGCTCTCAAAATTGCTAATTTGAAATTCTCGTACGTGTAAGTCGGCGTTCCTGGTTCTCCCAGCAGACATTTTCCGATGCACTTATACCAGGTCGCTGCTTGGCCCCTCAATGCTCCTGTCGCTAATATGACCTTCTGATGTTCCGGAACTGGATACAGCAAAAAATGCGCTTCTAACTTTTCCAGGAATGTGTTCACAGGTCCTCTGGCATCAAAAACTACTGCCGGCTTCATGGCTGCTCTGATGGTTTCCACTATGAATCCAAATCCATCAGGCATTGCAGCTGTATTTTGGGATGTAGTAGGCATATTCCAACTTCCTTCCATCCTTTTAGTTGTTCGGGCGCCAGTGTAAGGTTTCTCCTTCAATCTCTTGACTCTTTTCGTGAGCATAAACTGTGAAACCTTATGTGGAGGACAGTGAGCAGATCTAGGCTATGTCCTTTAGTGTTGAAGAAATTACAAAGTCAGAAGGAGGGTTTAAAAGTGACCCTTTAATTCAAATATTTACAACTCTTCAAATTGAGAGTAAGCCACTACTTGGGCTGAACTAAAATAATATGAAAATAAAGTGTGTTAACAAATTCAATTCCCTAACTTAATTCTACGTAGGACGGCGAGGGAAGCTTACTCTTAGTGAAATGCAACAATGCGAATTTCACTAGCAAACACTAGTAATTGCAAATGCCTATAAAGGCGAACTTTCAGTAGACAGAGGAAATCTTGGCGCGCACAGCCTTACGGCGATAAATCCAAGGCACTGTTTTTCCCCTCGTTAACTCCTGCCTTTTAAACTGCTAACAGATATATGCGATTTGCATAAATATCTCACTCGCGCTAAATTCGGGCAGCAACTGAAACCTTGAGATATCGATAGGAAAGTTCAAACTAAAAATAATTTGGTTAATTAAAATAATGAATGCTACAAAGTAAGGCAACCCGTAGAATTAATAACAAATTATGGCAATATAAACTGACTTATTCAATAGAAACTAAATCGCACATGGAAGATAATCTTTAGACAAACGTATTGCCTTATCTAAGGATAAAGTTTTCTGTACAGGATGGGGTTTTCTGCTCATAATATTTCAGTGATTATAAAATATAAATGATAAACGAATTAAAATGAAAAATAAGGCTGTTATCTGCTTTTTAATTGCTTGACTTCCTGTTAAATTCCATTTTGTTCGAAACTGGACTAGGACGATTTTATGTCTGATCTTATAGCATTTTTTTTTAATTTATTAATTTATGTTGTATTTTGTTTTCTCTTTTTAGTTTGGATTTGGGAAAAAGAAGAAGAGGAGGACACCAGAACAGGACATTGCCAACTGTCCTATTTGCATTCAGAAAGGGATGGCTATGAATCACTCGAATTTTGCGATGCCCACGTACGAGGAAAATGAGAGACTGGCACGGGAAGCAGCTCATCGTAGCAGGCCAGCCTACGAGGAAAACGAGAGATTGGCGCGGGAAGCAACTCTTCGCAGCATTCAAGAAGAATCCCCCCTCTCCATTCCTGACGTACACCCAGCAGAGATGCTACCACCGCCGCCAGTTCTTCATCTGCAAGATCCCCTTCTCTGCAGGTGCAACCGATGTCGTAGGGAACGAGGTGAAGAAGATCCGCTTACTGTGGAACTTCTGCCCATGGATGCTCAAGTAACTCTGCAGAATTCTATTCTGCAGAGCTCCTTGCAGGATGCTGGCTTTATGTGCGCCATTTTGTAAGATTATTGCGAAATCTGAAGCATTTAATGGTGCATCAAAATTAGATATTTTATGTCATCGGCTTCTTTTTAATTAAGTTCTAAATTTTTGTATTTTACGAGTAGCTCAATTTTAACAACAGAAATTATCATATTCTTCAAATTAGAATGGATTAATGTGGTAATACAGAAAACTTTTGTTTGTGACTAATGAACAAAAATACTTACAACTGCTTAAAATGCAGTGATGCATTAAATAAACTGAGCAAAACTTTACAAATTTATCAGCTTAGTTTTTCTTCTGTTCTATTTGTAACAGTGGTTCTCAACCTTTATTACTCTACTCCTTGCTTCCTCCTCAGCACGTGTGAGTATGCCACTCCTTCCTCTCCCAAGAATTTTTTTTATTCCAAATAATAAGCAAAATAAAAGCATAGTATGCTGTAAGTGTATCCTGCGAGGTTATTACAGGACGTGCTTAAAATGTCCTTCCTGGATTTCTAAACACTTTTTGGTACGTGTCTTCTGCAGTGGCCTTGATTAGAAAAAAAGGCATTGATGCAGTTCGGGCTTAACAAAATGCGATTAGTTGCCAAATGTTTAAAACAATCACGGAAATGAAACTGGCTACGGAAAATGGTAAATCTGAATATCATTCAATATCTGTACAAAGCAAATTATTTAATATATACATGCAGAACGAATTTAATATAAGTTAATATTTATGATACTATAAATAGAATATTATCAGCAATTTATTTAAAATTGAAATACAATTCCTCAGAACTTGCGTAATTCGCCCGTTAATTATAGTATTTAAAATAATTATGTAAGCAATTTATTTAAAATAACAACATACATAAGCATGCCAGAAAATGTTATTTATTACTAAATATGCCGGGAAAATCTACTTTATTCAGGATAATCCTATTAGCAATGTACTAAATATGTATATGTATATAAACATACAGGAAAATTCCCCTTTTATGGACTCTTTCAAGTGGCCATAGTTTCAGCAATTGCTGCTAATAACGCCTCAGATATCAACTAGAGCTTCGTTTACCGTTGATAACAGAGTGAAAATATTAAGCTCAATAAGTATTTTTCAGTAAAAAAAACCACTATACTGATACAATGTAATTACGAAAAACTTGTCAAATTGTTAACCATTTGTTTCTCGCACATCGCAGATCGGCAACGGTTTGTTTTCCTTGATTCTCGCCAATGCTGGGATGCGCCAAATCTCTCCAATGTGGCTATAGAAGACAAGTACCCTTTTCTTTAGGGAGGGGGCACGTGAAATCACATCATTCTATCTAACTTTACTCAAAACATAAATGTCAAGTGAGCAATACATTCAGGAATGCTATTTTTAAGTTAATAAATCGTTTGGAGGCTCTTTTCATGAACATGCTTACAAATTTAAGGCTTATTACATTTAATAAATATAAATAAAGAAGCTTTTCATTGATTTCACTGCGCTTGCATACTAACTGAATCTAACATTTTTACCTCTGTTTTTTGTCACGTGATTTCACTCCGTCCTTGACTGTTCTTCGCTGTGAACTTTTTGTTACACTTTTCATCTACCCAGTGTTATGTTGAAACCCCCCTCCTCCCAATAATCCTCCCCTTTAGGGAAGATTTTCCACCGGTTGAGAATCTCTGTTCTATAATATTTTAATAACATTCTTCCGAGAACTGAATCGTTTACGACATGATTTTTACTATGGCAAAAAGCACAAATTGCATCGGAGCACTGAAAAAGCTGTTCATTTTATGGGATTTTATACTAAATTTCTACGTCAATAATTTGTAGCTGTTTTTAAAATTTGTCTTTTCGAAAGGTATTCGATTTTAGAAACCTTAAAATTTTTATGGTATGCATATAATTGAAAATCTCGAAACTATATTGTGTGTTTTTCCAATGGTACTGTCATTAGCGCTGAGATTAATCGCTCAATATTCTGAACATTCCCAGAATTTTTAAAGCAGCTGCGTAATATTAGATATATTTCTATTAAATGAAATTTTATAATGACTTGAAGAACCATCATAAATAGCAGTATTCATACGCTTTGTACGGCAGATGCCAAATTCCGCATCTCATATAGTAATGATGCTGACAGAAATGTGATCTCATAACGGTTTCTCGCTGGATTACAGATTTTATTGCACATTACTTTAGAAACTCTTCATCAAATAGGGCCATTGATTTGTGCTGCAAAGTTTACGAATTAGGTTTTTAGACTGCTTTTATTAAACATAAAAAAATAAATAAATAAATTCTGGTGCTGAAATTATACTACAGCTTCATAAAAAAAGGAAATTTTTATTTGAAAATAAAATTAATAATCCACGTTCTATTTTAAAATAGAACCGTCAGTAGAATGCAGTGTAAAAGTTACAACAATGCAGTTAGCACAAATGGTCTCCCACTCTGATATTTCTTCACATTTCTGTGAAAACTTTTTTTATCCTTACTTTTACAATTTAATGTTTACGTATTTGAAATGAATTAACAATTTAGCACTTTGAATACCTCATCAGTCATATACACGGTGCTTTAAAAAGATTACAGTATTAAACTATTGTTGAACGATTGGTTATAAACCCATGGTTCGAACTTCAGAAATGAATCAAACAAGATTACAACTGTTTTAATCACACAATTGAAACAAACCTGTTAAAATTCTAAATTGTCTTTAGCCCTCCACAGAGGAAGTTCTAACTAATTTGCTGTTCTTTGCATTATCAAGTCTTCTTAATAAAACCTGTCTCTATAAAATACAATATCGGCAAATGGCCTTGAAATAAAATGCAAAAAATATATTACTTAAACTACTTTCACCCGATGAAAAGAAAGTGCGAAAACATCGATTTCAAGAGTTAAATTTGGTTAAAGAAAAAATCTGAAATTGAACATTTCTAAAATTTAAATTTTAAATCCACGCTTATCTTCCTGTTTCTGTGACATTAATAGTGTTTTATGGAAAACTGCACTTGAAAATTCATTACTTACTTTAGCCCGATTGGTGCATCGTTTCTAGCTCCCCTCCACGCTGGAAAACTTTAGTTGACATCGTTTCAAATAGTTTTTATAGTATGATTATGAGATTTTTCTTCTTTAGTTGGATCTTTTTTTCTAGATAAAAACACTACATTTTATTTGTTCTATTTAAAAACAAATTTTATGTATTTTCGTTAGAAGATGTCATGAGATCCAAAACGTCGTTGTCTGAAAGCCTACGTTAATTTATTCATTTCTTAATCTTGAACCATGAAGCCATGACCAATTTTCCGGCACAGTATTTAAGTTTAAGAAGCAACTTGTATAGGGTGATGCATACGTTTCGACAGAAACCCTGTCCTTCATTTACGGTTGGCGACTTCATTTACTCTAGAAGAAACAGATTTATTAAGTACTTGTGAATACATTTAATCAACACAATGAAATCTGATTTTTGTTAGTGAGGTTTTGTAACAAAATTATCAAAATTTGCGTTCATTTTGAATAATGTCTAAAAAGCAATTACGCATGGTTATTGTTTCGTTTGGCATATGCTATGATGTTTTTACATATTTTCTTAACTATAACCGATTCAAGCATATACATATTTCTTATAGCACAAAATGTTATACACCTAGGTGTTTCTCTCGTGCATATGTTTTCTTAAAATATTATGCTTACTTTATCAAGAGGAAAATATAGTCAATGGTGACTGGATTTAGCCCACTAGCAAGCTATTCAGGGAGCGCTGCTTTTGGAGTATTTCATTTTATCTTTATAAAACCTCAGCTTAATGATTGCGATGATTTTATCGACTTTTAAGCTCCGCAGGAATCGATTTCTAAATGCACTTGGCTCTCAATATGTTAATAACGAGTTAAAAATCCTGCCTTCATAATTTTTGAAGGCGGTAAACCGACCAAGCATTTAACAAATCAATGACAAAGAAAAGAGAAGGTATGTTTTAAGCTCTCGCTCTCACAACATTCTTTAAACTAGCAAATGTTTTAGATTGTTAATAAAACAGCAAGCCCCAACGTTTCACAGTCGGAGAAACTCAAAATGCTGTTCAAAATTTAAGCTAATTCAAAATTTTAAACTATTTAGTCTCCTCAGGGGGAGCTTCTTGAATGAATCCGTAAGTTCCCTCAACTAAATCATTAAAAAAATTTCATAAGCGTTGTATGCAATCAATGATGCATTTATAACTTCAATGGCTCTAGGTTTGTAGGTAATGTTACTGTTTTTAAACTCTTTTAATAAATTTGTTTTTAAATTTTACCTAATATAAGTTGCCTAATTTTCAGTGAAACTGTTGTTAATTTGGTTCTTCTTATATAGGCTAAATTGTGTCCATTTCAGGTACATGAATCATCATTCAGTAATTACTGTCTTATTTTCTTTAACCTTTTACTTTTTTCTTACTTTAACATTTTATTCTAAGCGGATATTATATGTCGCTGCACGGAGAGACGTAATAAAATTTTAATATCTGTGCTATTTATTTGAAAGACTATGAAGAAACGATATTTTAGTACAGAATTATAAAAACGTGCAGGAAGTTTGTGAAAAAATCTTTATATGTATTCATGCGGCTCGTTAATTGATAACAATATATCTATATGTGAATGAATTATTGAACTTTATATTATATGAAATTATGTAGTTTATTCAAGGCAATATATGTTACTGCATGAAAAGACGTAATAAGTTTTTTATAGCCATATTATTTTTTATAAATTGCTTTAATAACCTTGTTCAGAAATGTTACTAATGTTGTTTAAATTTCATTTTATATAGTATTCATTTATAATGCATATGCAATTATTTCATTTATAAACTTATTTTCAGGAAAACGTATTAATTAGGTTCACTTTTTGTAAGCTTAATTAGGTCTGTTTCAAATACAAGAACTATAATTTCAGAAAATGTTTCCTTCTTTTTGTCATTATTTCATTCTTTTCTTACATTATTAGATAATTATTCAGTCTACCGAAGATACGTAAGATGTCTTCAAGGAGAGATTTAATAAAATTATTGTATATGTGTTGTCTCTTAAAACGACTGTGAGAAAATAATTAATGTTTTACTACAATATTGTTAAAAAAAAGTCAAAGTCCATGAAAAGACTTTTGAGTGTGCTGATACTAATCTTATATTGATAATATTAAAACTGTTAAATATATATATATATATATGAATAAATTAAGATGTTATATGCTGTTGCATGTAGAGAGGTAATAAATTTTTAATATTATCTTTGTTATCTATTAGATCAACTGTTAAAAGAAATCTATTTTAGTCCAATATTGAAGAAAAATGCAGAAAACGTCGAAAGATTTTTATATGTGATCCTGAAACCCATGAATTGAAGAAGATAAAATTTTTAAAAAATATTGTATGTAGATAAATTACAGAATTCGGTGTTTATTTTTAAAAAGTTCTAATTTTTAAGTATGGTACTTAATTTTTTATTTCGTATTTTATTACGTGGTGCTAGATATGTTAAATTTCGTGCTTTCCAGAAAACTTGATACTGTGTGCGTATTTTGCAACTCATGAGAATACATCAATTTATAAATTGTATAAATTTATTGCTTGTTTAAAAAGGTTCAGTTTCCAAACAAAACACAGCTTCATTCATTTCTCAAAAATTAGACGCATTTTTCTAAATCTAGTAGCATAAAATTATTCTAACATTTCAGCATTAAAAAGAACTTTACACTCAGAAATATTTTAATATCGTTTTGAAACAGGATAGTTAATTTATTCATTTATCTCCTGACACTTTCTAGGCAGGAGACATAAGTTAGAAATTTTAATTTTACGTTGTGTTTTACAGCGATTTCACGGCTAAAAATCTTATGAACGATTGATCACAGACCTATGATTCACTTTTAAGAAATGAATTAAATAAAGTTAGAACAGTTTTTAGATTATAAATTATGTGCCACTGTATTCAGACATGGCTTCAGTTACGTACACCTTTTAGTTAAAATAAAAGAAATTTTAATTTTTATATGCTCGGACGAAACTAATGTCGGTGAAATAAATGTTCTTTATGGATGCAAAAATACATTTTTTTTCATTTTCAACTGATAAAAAAAATACAGATACTAAAATTTAGAAAACCATGTACGGATTCTTCTAAAGACAGCTGCGCATGTACAAATGCAGATTTCTGAGAGACTTATTAGATCAAACAAAATTTATACGTAAGCATAGGTTTTAGTCCCTTTTTGAAGAAATGCTAAAACTCCAAATTTTCTATGCCCCAGACTTAAATTTAATCAGGTCCAAAAACTAAACTCGATATTCGCTCATCAAGTGAAAGTGGTTTAAATCATATAACTTACAAACTCGGCAGCTCTCTTCCAGGCTAATTTTATGTATTAAGCACCTATTTTTTATTCTCTTCTAAAAGATATTTAATAATCGGAACTTTCTCCGTAGAGAGCCTACATAAAAAAATGGTATATTTTTACTAAAAGCTGTTAGGTGATCCGAAATTAAAACCTGAAAGCACATCCTTTTTTGATTCGTTTCTTAAACTGAAACCGTAAGACTGCGGTCAACCGTATCTAGTCGTGAAAAGTATCATGTGTATATATCTCTCTATATATAAACACATACAAATATAAACTTCGGTTCTGAAGAAACAAGTTCGCTAATAAAACGGGTGAAAGTCACAAAAATGTGCGAAAACCACCACTGATATACGGGTCCGGTCCATCATCAAGAACCGGACTTAAATTTTTCTGCTCTCATGATTGTTAAATGCAGATATATTGCACTAGTGAGCAGAATCTGTCTCTTTTCTCCTCAAATTTTACTTGTATTCGTAATCCAGTGCATTGCTTTGCTTGCTTTTCCCATTTCTGTCCCCCATTAGAGTCTCTTATGAGAGTTTCTGAGTGTTTCCCATGTGAGTTTTTGTAAGCGAATGCTTTTCACTATTCATTCAGGAAAGCCTGTCATCCCCCCCAACTGCGTAAAAGCTACTCAGTCTCCGCTGTTCGCCTTCCCTATCGGTACGTCTCCTCGCTCCTTCCTATCAGTATCATTTCGTATTTCTTACACTTCGTTTAATTTAAAGTGGTATTACTGTTTTAATCAATCTGTTTATTATTAATACTTGTTGCGCTATCGTATGTGCCAAGAATTCGTTGTAATGTGCTTGCACTGAGTAAACGTCTGTTATAAGTGTTTTAGAGTTGTGAATAAATAAAAGTTGCTGTTGTTCAGAAAATCTTTTCCGGCAGAGTGTGATGAAGAAAGCACCTTATTCATCGCATTTTATATTTGATGTATTTTCTCATTTTCTTGTGCTAAATTTACTATGATTGAATTTATTGCTATGTTTGTGAGTTAGTGTTCGCTTAGTGATTCTTCTTAAGCATTGTATATTAAAATACTGCACACATATATATAAATAATGTTGTATTCATGTAGTCACAAAATGCGGTAAAAATGTCTTTCCAAAGTTTGCACTTGAAACAGGTTGTTTGCTTATAAGCAACAACTTAAACTTACATTTGAAATTCTGTTGAAAAGAAAATATGAAGATAGTAAAAAAAAAATTATCTTCTTGGAAACTTTAACCAAAATCGCAAAAATTCTTTCCTTAAGAACAATGCAGCCAATGCAGAATTTTTAATTTCATAGGATACAGAAGTAGATAACTTAATTTAATGCTCGATGCAGGTATTTAATTCTCTGTACTTAGCTTAGTACTTTTCACAGAGATAGCCTGTGCTTCAAAGGACGATTGCTCGGTATCCTACTATTTCAAATTTACTGTTCAAGGATTTTTCGCTGCAAATTTTTAAAAGGCTTTTTTACACGCATTCATTCAGAATTTTTAACTGTTCGAAAGATAATAGTAAACAGTTTTCTATGTAAGCTATTTCTAGTAAAAATATGAAAGTAGATATTAGAGAAATCGCTCTGCGTATTGTGAATGTGGTAAATATTTTGAAGCTATGCCTATATATATGTGAACTTCTTATAGCTATTTGTATATTCAAATAATAAAACATGAATGTACTGACGCTACAGCGTATCTGAAAGTAAATAGGGTGTTTAATGGTGTATGAATGTTGTATTTGCATTTACAGATATTTTGCTTGTGCTACATAATTTGGGATAATAAGTAAATTACTCTGGTTTTTACATTTCTTAAATCATTGTTGTTCCGTGCTTGTTCTGTACTTGTGCAAACAAACATATACGAGGAAAACTGTTGTAATTTTTAGTGTACACTTGCAGGCAGTGATAAAAGCAGGCAAAAAACAATTATAAATTGAAAAGTGAAATTTAACATCAATTAAAAAAAATTTCGGAAAACAATTATATTATACATTGTCGTCGAAGAAGATGGACCTGATTTTAGATCACAATACTGTGCTTTATGGTAACAGCAACAAATTGTAGTTGGCCTGCGCAGCATAATTAAAGGCACTGAATAAAGGGCTTGTAATCATCCCGTTCACTGCACACTCGCTTTGACTTTAAGGGCCTTTAAATTACGCTGCACTGTCAAACTACATGCAAAAAGTGTTATAAAATCAAAATCAAATTTTTCATTATGTAAATGTATACTGAATCCTTGATATATGAATCTACAATTTTATTCATGATAAACGACGTGGAAGATAAAACATTGAATCGACTCATCCATCAGTAGCAAAACAACAACAACCAAATCTTTTAACGATGAGCCACATGGAAGATAGAACTTTCTAAAAACTGTTGCTTTACAAATCTTCAGTCTGATGAATCTTCGAACGCACTATGGATCATTAAATATTACATTTATTCTCATATTGTTAAAATTGCCAGCTTAAATTTTTCACATGATTTCACTTTCAAGATAATATAATGAATCACCATTCGCAGCAGAAATTCAGCAGACACGCGTAAGACGTTGCCTAAGGAAACTCTCAACTTATTTAGGGATTTTGCATATTTTGTTAAGGTTTGATTTTAAAGGACAATTAAACTTAAGTCTTTTCAAGGAGACTTTTAGATATATATTAAATGCATGTCTACATGGTTCTTGATGGTTCCATCATTCTTGTCATATTACTAAATATTTATTTTAAAAAAAATTTTTTTGACTGTCATTTTGGACATCGGTAAATGATAATCCCCATTAATATGAGTAATGGCTGACTTCATTTATGTGTCAGATTCTCACTTTTCCTGTATGTATCCCTGGGTATTCCTATATGTTCCCTGATCCAGCTGATATGAAGTGACTTTGTTGTTTTAGCGGTTTGAAGTAATTCTCGCAGGGATACTGCATGTAGTGGAATAGTGCCGACACTATAAGCACTTTTGGCCATGCGTTGGCTATAAGGTATTTCTCCCATCTTTTTGGCCTACCTTCGTGGTGTGGTGGTCAGCACGCTCGACGCGTATTCGAGAGGTTCGAATCCCGGCAAGGGCATTGCTAACTTTTTATGTCTCCTGCTTTCAAAATAATACCTATGTCTCTAATGGCTATCTTAAGAAATTGTTGATTGAATCTTTTGAAGCTCTGACATTGTCTAGCCAAAAAGTGCATTTCCTTTATGCAGTGGATTCCGCTTAGGAAATACTAGCAGTATCATTTAATGTACATTTTTCTGCATGTATTATGGAGCCGTGATATAGACTCCGAATGCTGAGCCAACCTCATCATTTTGTTTGGAGCCGTCAGTAAAAATTTCGGAAAGAGCATTTAATTTCAAAACTAAAAAGGAGAATGATAAAATTTTGTGACAGTAGGCTGCAAGTCCATGATGTGAATAGTAACATCTTCTTGGATTATAATGAGCCAACCAGTAAAATTTTGATTCAAATTGGCTTTTAAATCTGAAAGCAATCAACGGAAGTCATTCACTAATTAATATATGGTAAAATAATTCAACTTTCTTTTCTATATCAAAATAACTGCAATAAAAATTGTCATGCTGTCTCAAATACTTTTTCTAATATAATTGTTTCAAAACAGGTCCATTTTTTACGATTACTGCTATATTTATAGAAATATTTGCGATAATTAATAATGGTACAAACAAACGATGAAACTTTAAATGGAACATTTATTTTTTTGAAAACAGAAATTATTTAAGTAGCAGCTCAATTATTTCAGCCAGATTTATCACTTCCTTCAAAAGTTTTCCTTTAAATTAAGTGGCCCACCAGTGGCCGAGCGATTAAGTCGCTAAACACTGGTAGTTCGACCGGGGATCGAATCCCGGCGAGCGGGCTGGCTGCATGGTTGGTTTTTGTGGTTTTCCAAATGTGTAACGTGAATACGAGCCAGTTTCCCTTAAAGAGTCCTCCCACAAAGGCATCCCTTCCCACAGGCAGATAACCCTCGAGGTGCTCTGCCTTAATCAATTAAACTTACCTAACCTAATCTTTAAATTAAATAAAAAAGGATATGAAATAAAAGAGTTAAAATGTTTTGTTTCGTTTGCAGAAAACGTTTATAGTTTTGATAACATTAGCAGCAAAATATCTGTGTTTCACAAAATTATATTAATTTATGTACATATCTGCATCTGTTCTTTGCAGATTTAAATATATTTTTGTGAATGATATTGGCTTATATTCATGAGAAATTGTATTACATACTAGTTTCCTTTTAAAATTCTCCTATTTATTTAATAAAGTTAAGTTAAATATCGCTCAATGATGAATAATTTGTGTTTTTTTATGTGTTAAAAACATCTTTAAAATTAGAAGTTATCCCACAGTTTTACAGAATATAATCAGCTCTTCATGAACCTAATTGCTACAAATACATTAATTAAATAGGCACTTATGTGATTAATTGGTCACTTATCGATTTAATCAATCTATTCGGAGATGTTGCCCTACTGAAGAGCACTTTTATATTGTGAAGATTTATGATAAATTTTAGTATTATACAAAATTCTCTTCTTTAATATTATGTAAGGCAACTATTGTGTGCTATTGATAATTGAAATGCTTGTGTAAAATTTTATTGAATGATGTGGTAATAAAACGTTTCGTGAAACGTTCTTTTCCATTATTTTCTTATAAAAATTTACTGTAGCTTTTATTTTGCATAAGATCATACGTAATAAAAGATATAGTCTACAGCAGGGGGTGTCAAACTTCATGTCATTAAGACCGAAATGTCAGAATTCAGTTCTGACAGTTCTGTTCAGAATTCAGGGAAGTTCAAGAGTCGCAGCTAGATTTTCCAAAAATCCATATTTACATTATTTTAAAAGTAGTGAAACAGATTTGGAATGAGAAGAAATTCTAAACAATCAATTCAATGATAGTTTGCCTTCAGCGTATGATGATACATCGAAGACAGAGCGAAATTTTGCGGTGTCCTTGTTTTCGTACAACTTGGTGTGATAAAAAGTACTCTTTTTCAGTTTTTAAGTACTACGATTCTTCTGCGATACATTCTTGTAAATCTTGATCTATCACAGCTTTGTAATGCTCATAGAACCTCGGATTCTTCTTAAATCTGCGCCACAGCGATTCAAATCGTTTCTCTGCTATCTCAAATTTATTCTCCTGCATACTCGTTCCACGGCAAGCAAGCCGTATATCTGTTATTCTCAAATGTTATGGATTCTCGAAAATTATGGATTCTTCTTCTAAATGTAACATCGTCTTCCAAGCTGTGACTGTCATCAGATTTATTAGAAATTTCCGAAATTCCACTTACCGTAAATTTTCTATCAATTCCGACGTCGAATCAACTTATTTTTAACTTGTATCAAATTCTGTATGATATTAAATGTTTTTGACGCATTACCATGTGTTTTCTGTTCCGCTCACAGACTACCCCAATTTAATATCTCCACTCCACTGATGATTCAGAAATTCCACAAACCCTTCCTGAAAGTCTTCCAATACATATCTGACCCAAGAAGTAATGAAACTTCTTCACTTCTGTTTACTAAAATGAAGTGCGTCTGATAATTGCAACCCTTTATTTCAACACAGATTTTAAATCTTTATATTAGATACTCTAATGCCACTAATTATTTCTGTTTCTGAAACTTCTACATATTTTTAATTCTCGTATTTACTGGGTGAGTCAAAGCGAAACTGACTGTGTTTTTTTTTTTCTCTTTGTGGTTTCTCCTGGCTGAATTTCATAAACTGTCACAAACTCACTGCCGATAATTGACAAATCCATTATTCGGAAGCTTTCTTGATGAAACCTTTCTGCGTTCTAAGATCGAGTAATATGCATATTCTGGAAATGGATTACTTGGTGTTGTTTTTCATATTTGCTCGAACTGTCTTTAAGTGCGCTTTTTTCTCGTAGAACTCATGAACAGACTTTATAACAATAACAACAATATAATATTTTTCGACATGGGTTTTCATTCATCAGCTCTACTCGACCGTCAGTCTGAAGCGGAAGGTTTTCGGCGTCACAAATCAGGTTGGAATGTTTACGTTTGCATGTTAAGCATCGCTCTTTTGATTTACATAACCGAAGTACATGATTTTTCTGCAGACATATAAAGCATCTGCCATAACATTTTAAACTTCTCTTTCCTCACATTCTTTATCACAATTTTCAGAACAATGCTGAGAATTATTGCAATTCATTCCGGTTTGTCCACAGCAGGTGTAGATAATGGTGTGGGCCGAAAACATAGCGGCAAAAATATCGCGGACGAAAACGCCGCAGAGAAAACAACGCAACGCGAAAACGTCGTGGAGCAAAATCGTCAGAGAAAATAAAGCAAAGAGAAAATATCGCATTTCTAAAACATCGGGATACAAAATAGCGTCATCGAAAATAAAGCAGTTCAAAAACTTCGCAGTTTAAAAACATAGTCGTCGAAAATATCGTGGTAAAAAATAAAGTACCTACAAATCATCGCATGCGGATGACATCTCAGACATGCGTTTTTCAGACATGTTTTAATAATTGTAAAAGGATGCTCGCATAACGATTTATGAGCACAAGATGGAAAGAAGGATAATTTTTGCTTTCATATTTTTAATAACTAATAAACATTTGTTGAAAACGTAAAATGGAAACTTAAGCACAGAAAATTAATGCAACTTATAGCACTTAATAGAATTTTAAATTGACATAGCTAACTAACAAAGGTCATTAATAAATTATTTCTTTATAAAGTTTTACTGGTAATTTTTCATGAAAAGTATAACCTAAAAAAGATTAGAAAAGGAAGCTAAGTAACTCCATGACTTTATCTATAAAAATTGCTAAGTTAATTATGAGATTATTTTCTTCACTTTTGTAATCTGATCTTCTTATTGTGAAAATTATTTCTTGTTTTGTTTAAATTTCTTATTCGGTTTTCTAAAAATTTATTAGTTAATATAAAATATGAAAGTAAAAATTATCCTTCTTTCCATCTTGCGCTCACAAATCATTTTGCACATACTGATACACATAAAATATTACAGGTATGCCGCTATCTGGTATAAGATACGATGATCAATTAATTCGGCAACTAGTGCACTTTGCTCGCAGTAATATTATCATAATTCATCTGATAACATTACATATAGAAAAGCTAGCAAACGGCTAGCTTTAGAACGGTGCAATATGGATTATTTTGTATGGATTAGAGGTAGGTTTCTAAGTAATAAAAGTAAAATCTACTTCTACTCAGTAGCATAAAAGCTTTCTCGTTAGTTTTCAGGCAGTATATGCTTATGGTTTTGATTTTCCACGTTACTGCTCAAATGGCAAAGTACTGCCTTTCCCCGTCTCGCATGGGCTACGTTCCGCCGAATTAATAAGCTGGAACTTACGTAAATGCTTAAGAAAATCAGCTATAACTGTAAACCCTGAAATGTCATTTCGATTAACATATAAGTAGAATTATTTAATATATTTTTAAGAGATTAATACATATTGCAGCACTGGGATCAAAATAGGGGATTAGTTGAAAATATGTTATTAAGTGAATTATTTTCTTTTTAAATAAAACAGAATCTCAAAACTTGTTTAAAATTAATTCATTATATAAATTGTTTAATTATAGCAAGTTAGTAAGATAACACATTAAAACAAAAATATCTTATCATCAGAATTAACAGTATGGAAAATGGAAAATACACGCTAGAATGTTAAAAATATCTAGCTGACAGGGGGAGGTTGCAACAGCTGTCGAAGCAGATGGCAGACAGCAAAAGTATTAGCAACATTTGTCTCTTACCTTATAAATTATTTTCAAACAAAAATGTCCATCGTGTTGGAGCTTTTTAATCTTAAGAGTTTGTGTATAAGTTTTAAGTTCAATACCAAATGATAAGTCAATATTTGGATAAACAATTTTCAATAACAGGAATATGTAAAGGTTGTGACAATATGATATCCACAATATATACTGTAAAACTAGTGTTCAAATCAATCGTAAATAGTGACCATGAGCTCCAACAGAATAATTAAGTATGAAAATTTTTATATATTCTCCACAACACCAAAACGACCACCGAAGTCAGAAAATATGGATCCCAAATTTAGCAGAAAAGGGGGCACAAATAAAAATTAAAACTTAAATTAAACTTTAAACACCAACTTGTGTAACAACTTAAAAAAGATTGATCTTAAGGATCAACTTATCAAGAGATTAACATTAACAACCAAGGTTAAGAAAAAAATAATTAACTAAACAGAATTTAAATAGTTAACCAACCAAAAGTCAAGAAGAAAAATTAATTACACAAGCAACTTAAAATCAGCGTTAACCAAAACTGTCAAGAGAACAAATTAAATGACTACATTTACTTTTTCAACCAGCCAAAGAACTTAAGTTCAACTACAAAAATTAAAAACAAATTAAACTTTAAGTCTGAAGCAAAATAAATTAAATCATTACCTTTAAAACAATTTAAATCACAACTGAAATAAGTAATGCATAACAATCGAGGCTATTTCACCTTGACTTACTTGAGTGCATAATCAACATATAGTAAAAGACCATTTCTTAGTTTTATTGAATTAATTTACACCAAAGAAAAAATCATTTCAAGAAAATGAAAGTTTATGATATAAGCTCATCAATTAAAGATGTTGTCAGGACTGAGTGTTCTGTGCATCATTTTAGGAAACATAGTAAAGTCTGTAATAGGGTCCTTATCCTCAAGTCTCAGGTCCTGAACTGGAACAGTGAGCTGATGAAATGTTAGCTTTGTTCTGATGTAGATCCTGTATTGGCGAATAACTGCACTTGAAAGGGATTTGAAATCCTCTTTTATTAAATCACTATTATTTACACACTTCCCAACTCGGGAGAGATACAGAAAGTAAAAGACCGCACTTGGGTAGAACTTAACAATCAAATAAACAAACTAAATTTAAATAGAAATTAAATCAAACTTTGCTCACAGAGCGATTCGCGGAGATTGGCCTCTACCTGAAAGGGTGCGTAGCAAGATATACTAATACTAGCGCACTTCAAATTGTTTCACAATGCAATCACGTAGTAAGCACTATGGCTTATAAATTTTAACTGCTAGCTGGTCAGGCGAACGTTGAGCAGAGTGACCGTGATCTGAGACTAAGCTCTCTCACTTTAAGAGGTTTCTACCTCTGCCTTAAATAGTACTTGGCTGTACTTCAAAATTAGCATAAACTGAAAACGCGCGCTTCTTCTAACGGGAAGTTGAAACTGAGAGGAGATAGAAAGATTTAAATTAAAATAAAACTTGGTTAGTTTAACTAAAACCTTACAATGTAACAGAAAATTAAATAATAATAAAAAAATCATAAAAAATACGTTTATCAATAAGAATGAAAGTTAATAAGACAATATTAAGAAAGTAAAAGGCGAATAACTAGCAAAGTTCAAGTTAATTTGCATAAAATGCGGCAACATCTTTTGTTTAGATAAAAAAAGTCTATTATTGATATAATTCCCAAAATATTAAAATTTGATTCAAATGTTATATGATCTTCACTCTCCTTACTTTTTATTTAACCTATACTAGCCTTTTCCACCATACTGTCAAAATTTAAGTTTCTTTTTTATCCAATTTATATTAATCATTATCATTCCTAACAGGATTCTTTTTATCACTCGTCTATAAATTAATTATCAATTCTTTTCGATATTTTTAAAGCGCACTGCTCTTTCTGTATAAAACTACAGCAGCAGGCCTTAAAAAAAACTTCTAAGGAATATTGAATATTGATGATAATGATAAAATTGTTACGTCGTAAAGCAATATGTTTAAGGCTGTTATTTATGATTAGCGAATGAGATGCAAAATTTACTTTTTAACGTGACGTTTCTAACGTCTTACTCAGATGCCTTCTTATCTACATAGTTTTCCCATCCTATCTAGGCCCTTAGTTTATTTCCAGTGCAATATAAAATAGTACTAAATATACTATATTATCTTGAGTTTTCCTTGACTGGCAAACTTTTGAGCAAAATCATGTGTTAAATAAATGGGAGAGAGGCTGTATTTCAACTTTAATTTTATCTAAAAAGAGCATTCAAATGAGACACTTTAAAATATCCGCCATGTCTTCTGAGCAGATTGTTTTATTTCGCTCAAAAATATATATCATACCTAACTTATCTCTACTGCTCTTAAATAACACTTATTTTTAAAAATTTATTTCATTCCAATTAAGATATCAAAAATATTTTACATATTTTAAATTTTTTCATACTTTTACGTAAATTAAAATGTATTATTCATGCATTCAAATTAAGAATTTTCATAAAAATAACATAATTTTTGCCTTACCTATATTACATACAGAATCCGATTAGCCAATAGTTACGCTAGCTAAGGTCAGCAAAACAATGGCAGAGACTACCTGTCATCTTACACGGTAATGTCTGTCACTGATTCACGACAGCGAAACTGCGTTTCAGTGCGCCGACTTCCGTTGCTATGTGCATATCGCCAGTGTATTGGGTGGTCACGCACACGGATCAATTGGAATAACGAATAGCATTGCGTCGTCTTCACGGGGAATCTTTCCACTGCCCAAAATTCAGTAGCGATCAGAAATACCGAGAAAAGTGATGCAGCCAGTTCTTCCATCGAGAACCTATCATTGGCTGGTGGACTTGATAACCAGGAAGCTACGTTTCGAAAGAGATCAACTGTAATAGAATTATGCGCCTGTCAATTCCTAACAGCAGTCTGAATAATTTATCACAACAAATGTATCCATTAACATACAGTTTTCAATGCAGATGGCAAGTTTCATTACCAAGTGTCCGCCCATATACAAGAACGTGTTTTTATGACTGCATGCAAGACCAAACTTAATAGCTTCTCTAATACTTTTATTCACACACTGTGAGCTGTTTATGAACTAAGAAGCGTGCTGGGATAATAGCTGGGTTTACTATTAAGCAAAACAAGCAAGCACTTAAGACATCAAGGAAAGCAGCGGATAGGGACCATCATAGATAGGGACCATCACAAAAAATTTGACATTGCCGGTTTTACCATCTAGTGTACGGTGCAGCTAAAGGGAGAGAAAGACGGAACGAGGAAAAACAGACGTAAAAATATATGTGGGGGCACCAAAATCTTTTCAAGTGCTTAAGTCCTCTAAAAGTCTTAATACGGCCCTGCTGGTGATGCATTGTTTATCATATGGCAAAGTCGTCTTAACGTAAAGGCAACTGCTGGGGGCCGCGCAGGTACAAAGGCCCATATTCGTTGATAGTTCATATTGTTTTGAGAAAAGTAATGTAGGTAAGAAGCCTCAGAGTACTCCAAAAGCCATTGACTCGAGATTCTGTTAAGACCGCCCTTTACACACATTTCCTTTACTACCGCTTTACAACAGTTCTGTCTGTTACTTTATCCCAGCGTTTCTTAAACTTTTTGACAAGTGGAACCCTTTTTAATGTCCATGTTTTTCGTGGAACGCCTGATGTAATAAAATGACAATTATTTATTAGAACATTTATTTGCTTCGAATGATATTTCAAAATTAATTCAAAAGTTCTTAACACAAAAAAGGTATTTAAACACGATTTAAATTTTATTGCGATGAGTGGTACAGCTTTCTGTTATCGCATATATAATTAATATTTGGTTTTACGAATGAAAGTTGAATCCTCACATCAGATTCGGCATCCATTCTGTTGCGGCATTTATTTTTGTCGACACATAATTTAAGAAAGCCGATTCGTTCATATAGCTAGCTGCAAGTGTTGAAAGTGCCAGTGCGGCCTTTTGTGACAAATTAGGATATCCATCTTTTAAACTGCATCAGTATTCCACTAAATTAATTATTTTAAATTTTTCTTTCAACGATGAATCAGATGTCATTTCAATAAAAGTTTTATATTCGTCCGCTGACAAACTTCAAAGTTTTGCATTGACAATAAATTAGTTTTTAATCCAAAACGAATTTTGATATTTAATCTGTCGTACATCTGGAAAATACTGATTAAAGGCGTCACTAAAACCTTTCAGGTGTTGAAAAATTTCTTGTATTTCCATGTATTTCAAAACCTTCTTTTTCTAAAGAGCTTTTTAAAATTGGAAAACAATCGTTGGTGCAAATGTCGCTGGTGCTCACACATAATGTTCCAAAATTCTATATTTTTCTTAAAAGCAAGAATATTTTTGTGAGCAATAAATACATTTACTATTTTGCCCTGAAGGGTTGTAAAAATGTCGCCTAAATAGGCAACTGTAAACAGCCAATTTCAATCAAATAGTTGGCTTTTCAATACGAAATTGTGTCCCAAGAGAAAAGCACGCATCTGGTCCTTTAGCTCAAAAATGCCGGTTTGTGTGTTTCCTCGAGATAACTATCGGACTTCGGTATGTAAAAGAAGAGATGTATGTTCTCTTCCCATATCCTCACATAGTATTTTTAATAAAGTATTATTTAGTTGTCAAGACTTCATGAAGTTAATCATTTTGACAATCTCGTCAAGAATAATTTTATAACTGGGGGACATTTTTTTTGCAGCAGGTACCTGCCTATGGATAATGCAGTGGCTACTAAAACAGTTTTTGGCGATATATTTAATGAACTATACAGCCCCATTAATGATGCCATTCATTGCCTTTGCTCCATCGGTACATATTTCACTACAGTTGTCCTATGGTATTTAATTTTCTTCAAGAAAATAATTGAGGAGATGAAATAGTTCTGCTCCAGTAGTACGTGTTGGTAGAGATTTACAGAACATCCGATAATATGATCCTCCAATAATATGTTTACATTCTGATATCTAACAATGATAATTAATGTTGCAAGTCCTTCTAATATCGGTAGATTAATCCATTTGTAATGAAAACTTGCATGATTTCAGACGAATGGTAAATTCATTCTTTATATTCTCTGCTAAATCTCCGATGCGTTGAGTTACTGTATCATTCGAAATTGGGATCTTGGCAATTTCTTTTGCTGATTTGTCATCTGACATATATTTACCATCTCCAAAGCAGAAGCTGTAATAACATTTTCTGCAAGTGAGTACGTTTCACAGCGTTGAGCTACCTGACAGCTGACTAAGTATGAAGCCTCAGTTGCTTTTTCGTTTATCGTTTTTATGGTTTGGACCATTAAACTTTTAATTTTAAGATTTCAGCACTTTTCCAAATATAGTATTAAATATCTTTGTCTTTAAAGTCACGATGAAGCGATTTGAAATGCCTACGCATTTTAGTCGGAGCCACATACTGTTTGGGAGATTTTTGCTGCATATGACACTCTGAGGATTACTGTTATTGTTCATGAATCCTAAAGACATAAAACTTTCATCGTACTTCCTAAGCGTTTTTGCTCTGGCTTGATTACCTGCAGATGCAATACCTGGTGTAACGTTTTCTGAGGTATATTTGTAGCACTCTCATCACCATCACCATCTTCAGCAAAACATCTAGCTGTCAAGTCCGAAAATGATGTGACAACTATCTTTTAATAATAAATGGTTAACAGTGAAATATGAAAGACAAATACACAGTTAATATACTAATTTCTGGGTTTTAAAATTTCAAAAGCAGAAGCATTTCAGTACGCAACCACTTGAAATAGGAAAGTATGTCGCACAACAACAGTTCGTTTCGAAAATTTATTTGTGGTCTGTGTGTAATATTCATTTTAATTTATTGGGCAAATAACGCCACAATGGCTTTTTTTAATGTTTATTAACTTGAATTTTGTAAAAAAAATTAACTAAATTTAAATATATACTTTGTGTAAAACCCTTACATTTCTTGAAACCTATATTCGAAACTCATTGATTAACTTGATACAAGGCTTCAAAACACTTCTCTTTTGATAAGTTCTGTTTGAAGCGTGGAACTTGGGAGATCAATATCACTTTTTAAAAATTTTTTACATGTTTATGTTACTTTCAGTGTTTTCCATTTTGTCCATTGTTTACTTGTACTACCTTAGGGTGCGATTTTATTCGAGATTCCAAATGATTAGGACCTTCACAGGAAAATTAACTGTGAACGAGCATATTAAACCCTGCCTTTACCTTTTTAAAAAAACCTTTTGCTTAAAAATAGCTTTTTACATTTTACGAACCTACAGCTTTTGCGCATTTCGTCTTAGTTTTTAAAACTTTGTTCTCATGCTCCTTTTAGAAAATTTCTTCTGACTTTTGAATTCTTATACAAATTTATTTATCTAATTGTAATTCATTATTATTTTTTATTATTATTAATCAGTAATTAATTATATAAATGCTATTTTTAATTCTTTTTATATAAGCATAATACTAAATATTAAAAGCACATAAGAATACCACTTTTTAAATAAATAATCACATTTATTCACATTTCTGCAGTTTCTATACATACATATACATGTTATGTACTACATACTTAGCTATTTCAGTTGTGAATTAAAATGTCTTAATTGTAATGATTTAACTTAATTCTGCTATCAGACTTAAAGGTTATTAATTTGTTTTTATTTTGTAGTGGATCTTAAGTTTCTTTGCCTTGTTGAAAAGTAATTGTTGTCATTTAATTTTTTTTGACAGTTTTGGTTAACTCTGATTTTAAGTTGTCAGGACTGAGTGTTCTGTGCATGTCCTTTGCAAACATTTTGAAGTAACTCCTTAAAGTCTAAACGTCCTGATCTGGAACAGGGAGCTGATATCAGCTGTGTTCTGTAGTAGATACTGTGCTGGAGAATAACTGCACTTGAAAGGGATTTAAAATCCTCTTTTATTAAATCAATATTATTTATACACTTCCCAACTCGGGAGGGATACAGAAAGTAAAAGACCACACTTGGGCCTAACTTAACAATCAGATAAATTTAAACTAAGCTAAATATAAATTTAATTAAATCCTTGCTCACAGAGCTAAATCGCGGAGTTTGGCCTCTAACTAAATGGTGCGTAGCAAGAAATACTAATACTAGCGCACTTCAATTTATTTCAATAAGTCATCACGTAGTAAGCACTATGGCTTATAATTACCTGCTAGCTGGTCAGGCGAACGTCGAACAGAATGACCGTGATCTGAGACTAAAAGCTCTCTCACACTAAGAGGTTTCTACCTCTGGTTTAAATAGTACTTGGCTGTACTTCAAATTAGCATAAGCTGAAAACGCGTGCTTCTTCTGACGGGAAGTTGAAACAGAGAAGAGATAGAAAGATTTAAATTAAAATAAAACTTTGTTAGTTTAACTAAAACCTTACATACTTCCCGCCAGAATTGCGGTAGTTAAAATAATGTGGTCCAAACGGACCATGTTGAAACTCGCAATTCCAAACAAATAGTTAAAATTTAACTCTTCTAAATTTAGGCCAACTCTTACAAGGCAATATCTGTTTGTGAAAAATTTTTACAGACGAAATTTGCTTGAACAACAGTCTTCAACATTTTTCTTTCATCTAAGTCTTACTCCTTCCAGCAGAATCTGGAAGGAAAGGAATTTTAGTACAACATAATAACAGTAATTTTCAATCACATTACCTGAAATAATAGTCCATAGACTAAATCGTGTTCTTCAATTTTCCGATTTTTCATTCTAAACATTTTACAAGTCTTTCGACAAAGCGTCATACAAAAATCATTCAGTTAACATTTTTCTTTTCAGCAATTCATTGCTTTTACAAAATTAATCTATTTAAAATGCTTCAGAATCTATTTTACAAACATTAAGTAATTTTAAGTTTTTGCCGAATTACAATTTTTTTTAACAAAAACATTTTTCTTTCAAGATAAGTTTTTATCGCCTACTTGGCGTAAAACTCAACCTCGCTTGAGGTAAAATCGACCCTGCAACTTGCAGTACACTCGAAAATTAACTAAACTTTTGAATAAGAAATGCTACTTATCTTGTTGTAGTCATCCATCCTTTTCTTGGTCCAATCCTTAAAAGAATAATTTGCAGCTTGGGCCAGTCTCCTTGACTTTGGTTGTTGGTCCTTGGAAGCTTGTTCATCTCTTTTTCTTTTACAATTCCGTCGTTGTATCCTAGCCTACTTGCGCTGGGGAGCAGGTTGCTCTGCTGGGCGTTTGGTGGACTGGGCCCTCGTTCGTTGCTGCTCCTGGTTCCTGCTGTATTCGGGACCTTGATTCTCAGGCTGCACCTGAGGCTGCTTGCTTCTCAGGCCCCTGTCCGATGTTTCCGCAGTTCTCTTAGATACATTGGGCTTTCCTTGCCCATTCTACTTTCGTCTCTTGGTTTGCTCAAAGGTCCGTTCGTAGGTCTGCTCACCTGCATCGTCAGACTTTCTTTTGAATCCCCATTTTTGGTTCTTACTTCTACTTTGTTGAGGGGGAGCTTTCTTGTTCTGACTTTTCGCTGCCGTTGTAGCTGGTTCCTGTTGTTTTCGCTGAGGTACATCTTCCGTGCTATTCGCTTGCCTCGGATGTTGAAAAAAATCTTTAAATACTGACATTTTAGTTCTATTATAGTACGGCTTAATTTGATCCACATTCGCCGTGATTCTTTGCCCGTCATTTCTTTTTAATACAGCCACTGCCTGTGTAACTTTCTCAATTATGAAAGGGCCTTCAAAACGAGGAAAAAAATTTCCCCACCTTTTCTTCTGGGGCATTTGACAAGTTATGTTTTATTTTCAGAACTTCATCTCCCACATTGTACTTGACCCCTCTTCTCTTTTCGTCATAATATAATTTTTGTTTTCTCTGGGCCATTTCTATATTTCCCGTCGCTTCCCGTATCAACTTTTGTGTATCACTTATTTTAAATTCTTCTGCCCTTTCCTGCACAAAGAAAAGTTTATCTAAGGGCGTCAAAATTTTTATTCCAAGAAACAGTTCAGCGGGTGTTTTTTGTGTAGTATCGTGTTTGGCGGTCCTAAGGGCAAATGCAAATTCATTTATATGGCTATCCCAGGTAGAGTGATAGTTTTTCACACAACTTTGAATTATTTTCACTACATTTCTATTAATCCGTTCCACTATGTTTGACTGCGGACGATACGGGACCAGCTTTAGATGACGTATGCCCAGTTTTGCACACATTTCCTCAAAAATATTACTAAAAAACTGGGGAACGTTATCGGAAATAACATTTAGGGGCGCCCCGTATTTTAAAATCTACTTATTTAGAATTGAATCTACTACAGTTTTTGCAGACGCGCGTTTTAACGGAATCAACTCTAACCATTTGCTAAAATGGTCCACTATAACTAAAAGATATCGGCTTTTGTTAACTTTACATCTAGGGTAAGGTCCCAATAAATCGATGCCTATTATTTGATTTGGGAATTCTGATTTAATACTGTTTAGGAACCCGGCCGGGCGGAAATTAATATAATTATTTAATTGACATGTTGGGCACGACTGGACATACGCCCTAGTAAACTTTTGAAGTTCTGGAAAGAAAACTGCCTCGCGAACTCTTTGGACAGTTTTTCTTATACCTAAATAAGCCGAAATGGCACAATCGTGCAACTCCTCTAATACATTCAATCTAATGCTAGCTGGGATAACCGGTCTATATTCATGATTCTCATTAGTCGTTTTCGTATAAGTGATAAGTGACGGTGGACGTGGGCACTGTCCCTTTGCCGTAAAGATTAATCAGTACAGCACCACGTCCACCCTTATCTAAGGTTGGCCAGAGAAGAGCCCCACTAGAGCTATACGACCACATGTATTCTACACCTGTACTTGGCAGTATCCCCTGGCCGTTCAGCACGTCCGATGCGACGCCTCGGATATACAGTACATGTACACACACGTGGCGTACCCGGCATGCCTGACCCACTGTTGGCATTGTTTGCCCGTTCAGCGCCACATTTGCATAATCTGAGGAGACACTTCTCTGAAGCCATACAGGCCCTGCACCAACTATTCGACTGCACAAAGGTCCGTGCCGTGTCTGGCAAGTAAATTCATGATTTTAATGATTTGTCGACACAGGTGCTTTTGCTTAATCATAAATTTACAGAACGCCTGCGTATTGACAGTTGGAATACGTATGTGCAGTTCGCTGGTAAGTGGGCAGGTTGTGACATAATGCTCCGGAGTGCCCAGTTGGCCACAACTGCACTGATCTGTGTCAGTCGTGCCATGCCTGGCAAAGTACTCCGGGAAAGGCCCATGGCCCGTGATATAGCGCACCAAGTGCCTATTAGAATATAGCCGGGCAGGGTTTACGTACATTAGATGGTAGTGTGTACGCCTGCCTGTTTGTGCAGTGTCCCATTCTTCCTGCCACTTAGCGAGAGCCTGCAGATGGAGATGTCGTTTCAAAGTAGAGTGTGGCCATGGAATTTCCAATTCCTCCGCTTCTTTGTTGAGGGCTGCGTCTTTTGCGAGGAGGTCGGCTGCCTCGTTTCCGGTGTTTCCTGCGTGGGCTTTCGTCCATGCCAGGCGAACATGCAGATGCTCTGTCTGCCTTAGATGGTATTGAATTTCTTTGATAATTGTGGACGTGTGTGCCGGATTTTGGATGGCTTGTAGGGCTGACATGCTGTCGGAAACTATTGCTGCATTCCTGATGTTATGGTAAGCAATGTGTTGTACTGCCTTTTGAATTGCCAGTGCCTCCCCTTGAAAGACGCTATTGTTTTTGTTAAGATGGCCTTTCCATTGCGCGACCTGTTCTTGGCCTTGAAACATTACGTACGCACATCCAACGTTGTCATCCATTTTTGACCCATCAGTAAAGATACGGGTAGTGTGCCTGTTCATATCTTCAGGACGCCCTTTGAGGTTGATTCGTACTCCTACGCTCTGCTGTGCTGGGTGGTACTCAAGTGGATTGGCTGGAATTTCATAATCTCTGGGCCAGTAAGTATCTTCATATAAGGTGGCTGGTTGCCGCAGTTGCTTAACTTGTTGCAGGACTGCCTCCCTTTCGGCGCTGATGTGAAGGGGAACGAGACCTGCTAAAATGTTCAGTGCGCTAGTTGCCGTCGTGCGATAGGCCCTCGTGATGTTTAACATAAATTGCCTTTGTATACTTGAAAGATGCCGCACTTTACGGCTTTGCATCGGCTGTGCCCATACAGCCGCCGCATACGTTACAATCTTTTCTACAACTGTCTGATAGATGATCTTATGAATATGCGGATTGAGGCCCCAACTGTGACCCTGCATTAATCGCATGTTCTTGGCAATGGTCGCGGTACGTTTTTTGAGGTCAATTACATGTGGGATCCAGTTCAATTTATTATCAAACAGTAGACCGAGATATTTTAGCTGCTTAACTATTTTTATCCGCTGCCCATTGATGGTAATGCGAGGCTGTCTGATCAGCGTTCCTAAAGAATCTTTCCGATACGAAGCTGCTTTGGGCTCCTGTATCCAAGAGGGCCGTCGCCGGTATGTTGTTAATTAGAACTTCAATCTTCGGTAAACTCAAATTCTTCACGACCACGGTGTTTAAATTGATTTTGGAAGGGTTTTGCGCTGCTTCGCACTTCTTCACCTTCCTGGAGGAAATCCATCTTAGTTTAAATTCTTCTTATTTTGGTTGCCCTCGGAATCTTTGCTTGTTCTTCTATTGAATTCCCTTCGTTCGCCGCTCAATTTAGGAGACACATCTTTCTTCGGCCATTCCGTAACTTTGATGGCGAACTCCACTGACTTCTTCGCTCAAATTGGCGTCGTCGCTCGTTGTCGGCTGTTCTTCGGCTTTCAAACTGTACTGCGAGCTCAAATAATCTGTCTAATGTCGTTGGGTTTCTTAGTGCGATGAAATCTTGAACTTGGGGCAGTAGCCTAGGAAGTATAATTTGAATAATTTCAGGAAATGGGCGACTTCCATACAAAAGCTTGAAAACTTGAATTTTTCTCAAAATAAAATTAGACAAATCTTCTATTTTTTCTTCATATCGACTAAAAAGTTCCGCTTCCATTCTGGCTCGATCTCGTACTACAGGAAATGCTTTCACCAAGGAATTTTTGAAATTCTCGTACGTATATGTGGGGCTTCCTGGTTCCCCCAAGAGATTCTTTCCAATGCACTTGAACCAACTTAGTGCTTGGCCCTTCAAAGCACTCGTAGCGAGAGCGACTTTCTGAAATTCGTGATCTGGATATAGCATGAAGTGGGAGTCTAGCTTTTCTAGGAAATTAATTACGGCTGTCTTGCCGTCAAAACTTGCCCCTGGCTTCATGGCTGCTCGCATGGTTTGTACGATGTAGCCAAATCCTTCTAAGCCAGGAGGTGCTATCTCAGGATTCTGGACAGGTACAGCAGGTATCTCAGGTTCGTCTTCTTGTCTTTGAGGCCATCCTCTTATTTTTGTTCGGGCGCCACTGTCAGGACTGAGTGTTCTGTGCATGTTCTTTGCAAATATTTTGAAGTAACTCCTTAAAGTTTAAACGTCCTGATCTGGAACAGGGAGCTGAAATCAGCCGTGTTCTGGTGTAGATACTGTGCTGGAGAATAACTGCACTTGAAAGGGATTTAAAATCCTCTTTTATTAAATCAATATTATTTACACACTTCCCAACTCGGGAGGGATACAGAAAGTAAAAGACCACACTTGGGCCTAACTTAACAATCAGATGAATTTAAACTAAGCTAAATATAAATTTAATTAAATCCTTGCTCACAGAGCTAAATCGCGGAGTTGGCCTCTAACTAAATGGTGCGTAGCAAGAAATACTAATACTAGCGCACTTCAATTTATTTCAATAAGTCATCACGTAGTAAGCACTATGGCTTGTAATTATCTGCTAGCTGGTCAAGCGAACGTCGAACAGAATGACCGTGATCTGAGACTAAAAGCTCTCTCACACTAAGAGGTTTCTACCTCTGGTTTAAATAGTACTTAGCTCTACTTCAAATTAGCATAAGCTGAAAACGCGCGCTTCTTCTGACGGGAAGTTGAAACAGAGAAGAGATAGAAAGATTTAAATTAAAATAAAACTTTGTTAGTTTAACTAAAACCTTACAAAGTTGCTTGAGTAATTAATTTTTTTTCTTTTCCTTTTGGTAGTTTGGTTAACTATTTAACTTTTTTGTTTGTGTTAAATTTTTCTTTTAACTTATTCTTAACTTGGTTGCTTAATGTTTAATCTCTTGTTAACTTGACCCTTTAGGTCAATTTTTAAAGTTTTTTTTTTAAAGATTTTGCTTACACAAGTTGGTGTTTAAAGTTTTAATTAAGTTTTGTTAATGTGCCCCCTTTTCTGCTAAATTTGGGATCCATATTTTCTGACTATGGTGGTCGTGTTGGTGTTGTGAAAAACATAAAATTTTTCCTATGTGATTATTCTATTTTAATTGAAGTACTTTTCTTCGCTCTTGTATTAATTAGTATTTAAAAAAAACAAATCCTTAATTCTTTTCGAAAACTTTCTACGTTGCCTTTTGGGGAATCAAGATTTATGACCTTGTTTTCGATTTTCCTTCACCCGCCAGACAGTGGTCTGGGAAGCCTCTGTCATCAAGTGAGAATTCTGCACCCTGCTGGATAGGACACTTTTACCTTCAAATACGCTACGCCAAGGTTGAGGGGACGGGGTGATCCGCTTACTTGCAGGCTTTTACCATGCTGGATTGGGACCCCGAGACGAGGCTAGCTCTGGCTGACAGGTTGATGACCTTGGAGGATCGGCGATTATTCGCCAACTTCAGGCGTTCGAATTACCTTGCTTCACCATCCTGTGTGCATTCTTTCTTCTGGGGTTGCCGGGCACTTGGCCTGTTTTGTACCATCTCGGATCGCCAAACGAGTATTTGGCGGAAAGAAGAAAAAGGCTTGGAGCGATCTGCGAGGGAGAGACGTTGGCAGACGGCGAGAAGGAAAATTATACTGAAGGAGTCACGAGACCAGAAAACTATCGCTTCGTCCGGAGTAGCTGTCTGCGTTATCATAGAACGATGTCTGAAGAAAATAGTGGAGAGAAGGCTCCTATGGAGGGCGACGAAAATGACAAAACAATTCAATAACTAACCTTTATATTTTTCTCTCCTTATAGAAAGCAAAATGACCCACCAAGAAAAATTTTTGTTCAAATCTACTGCCTTGATTGTGTATCCACGTATCTTCATGAAAGTTGTATGTAAATTTTGGGCTCCATGTGGAATCGGTATGAAAAATTTTATTTATATTTTTGAACACCACCACCAACACCTATGTAAAATTTTGTACTGAATCAGTTTATCTCTTAATAAATCCTATATTTAATTTAACTTATCTAGTAATGTCTTCACTTTTAATTTAGAACACTGGACCCAATAGTTTATTTTAAATTTATTACAACGCAACCTTAAATCGTCTGTTGGAGTATTATCTGGTACTGTTGCCTCCCACGCGGCAGTGAAAGTTATGTTGCACTGCGCACTGTTTCTGCGCAACTTCAGTCAGTTTCAATTCGGACTCCTAGCGAAGCATACATGCTTTTGATCCCGTATGGTCGGGAATTTATTTCGATTTCGATTTTAGATACTGTCCAGAAATAAAATTGTTTGTTGTTGTTGTAAAGTTGTCTTTAGTTTACAGTCGAACCAGCGCACCTCAGAACAGGTACTATTTACTGTTTATTTGAACACACAAGTTTTACAGTCTAAATGTTGTTTATCATGTATGTCACAAACTTTTACACCCATGCAGTATTAGTCATATTCATGTGATTTAGAATTGTTATCCAAATTTTGACTTTCATGTGTTATTACTATTGAACTTTAAAACGTAAACGCTTAAATTAGTAAAATCTCCAACATACATAAGGATTTTAAGCGTCTTCAAAAATAGCAAGTTCTATTTTTCCCTAGTCATAAATTTTTTATACAATTATTTGAAATCCCATTATTAAAACCAAGAGCAAAGTTTGTAACCAAGGACCAAAATCGTTGCGCTTAAATTGCAAATAACAAATTACATTTAAAATGTCGTTTAAAGAATAACACATAAATTACAAATTATTTTATTCTTTTGGTTTCATAAAATATTCAAGACTTTTATGTGAGGTAAAAAGCTTATCTTCGGAATGATATGAATAGCTATTACTAAAACCTTAAGGAAAATTTTCTAAATAATTTATTGAATCAAATTTGTAAAATGTGAAATATGTAAAAACTTCTATAAGCTTGGATTTTTCATAATTTTAATTTTGAAAAATCTACTAAGAAATATTTAATCCAGAAAATTTAACCAATGAGTACATACAGTTCTATAATGAAAGACAAACAGTTTAAAAAAAGAAAAAACTACATACCATACAAAAGAATTTTAAACAAATCCATATTTAATACTTTATAGTTAAAATGAAAAAAAATGATTGCATATGATTGAACTGAAGTATAAAAATTACTAAACGTAATTAAAAGCCCCTCCAAATAAACTGAAATCAGAGAAATACATTATAATTAACTGACCACAATTTTAAAGAAATTAACATAAAAATCAATACATGATATCAAATAAAATCCAGAAAGTAATTATTAAATATGTCAAATATATAAACATGAAATCTGCTGAATAATGAGTAAATATTTCCGAGCCTCAGACGACACAGTCAAAGAATTCCCATACGGCTGCTGCAAGAATTTCTTTGGAAGCATGTGGGTTTGTTTATTTCTTGTTATATCACACATGCGCAGAAAGGTGCTAAGCGTGGATGGATTGCCACTGTGAAATAAGCTTCAAGGACATACAAAATGTATCTCCTCGGACGAAGCCACATTTGCTTCGGAGAACCTTTACTTCTTCTCTTAGAATATCTTTGGTTGAGATTTTATTAATTTCATGGGGGCGTTTCGTTTTGTAGAACCCTTGAGTGATCTTCGCGGAACCCCGGGGTTCCTGGGAACACAGTTTAAGAAAAATTACTTTATCCTGTAACTAGACACGTCTTAAAGAGATTTCAAATTCGATAGACGAATCACGTGCAATTATTTGTTTGCTGTATTAAAATTGTTTTCCATGTTATGAAAATAAATACTTATCTTTTTTTCACTTGTTTTACTTGTTCTGACAATACGTGAGTTTTCGCTTTAAAAACGTCATTTCAGTGGAAAGCCCTTTTCTGTTCTCTTCCGTGGAAACTGTAAGTTTCCACTCAAAAGATCGACTATTTCTATGTACTGCTATTTCAATTTTTCTGGGAACATCATTTCACTATCATATTTTCTGAGACTTTCGTAATCTGAAAGCATGCTTTTACGACGTAAATGAAAGTACGGAAACATCTGATGTTCATATTTATACTATTTAAATAGAAGTAGCAGCCGGCGTAGGTTAATAATAGAAGAACCACTTGCTAAATAAAAAACTGAGACTAGGTACAGAGGAATGTAATTTAATAAGAATATTGTATTGTAGAACTCTACTGCTAGATAACACCATATTTATCTGCCTCCATTTCCTTTGTTTGAAATTTGACTGACTTATGAAATTATTGAACTTCCTATTACTGTTCCAGTTAGGGGTGGAAATGATTAAATATTTCCTATTAAATATTAGAAATGTACTGAGCAGATATGTACAAATGTATTTTCTTTGATAGACGTAGACATACATATACGTAATATATAACAAGGGTTCTGTGTTTTCTGCATTTGGTCATTTACTACTTAGAGAAATATAACCTAATTAATTTTCTTAGTTTATACTCAAAGAAATCTTGCAATATATTCAAGGCTTCTGTCACGTGTTTCACTATTTCATTTCTTCACTCAATTAAATAAGCACTTATACGCTCGTGTGCAGAAGCAACTTTTCTGAATTTAACCATAATTCATCAAAAAATCAACTGGGAGAAACGAAATTCGTACTTCGGAGGCAAGATGTAGTACTTGAAGGATCAGGAAAGTATAAATAAAAAAAATGAAGAAAGCACATAAAATACGGAACGAACAGAAAAACGCTTTATTGACAGAAGGGCATTTGTACAAAAAACTGTCTACCCAAGAGCAAGAACAACAAAACAAAGAACCTTTTAAAGGAATATGACCTCGCTTAGCTGCAATGGTTGCGTTGCGCCATCTGTCGATACTCAACACAAGATTACCTAACAGTCCTTAGGGTAAGACTTCCATTCCTCAAGGAAAATTTTTTTCAGTTATCTAGTGTTCTTCGAAGGGTAAGATCGTGCCGCCAGGTGTCACCCTAAAGTATCCCACACTTGTTCAATGGGATTTAAATCAGGGAAGCACGCTAACCAATCCATTCTGTGAATATCTTCACTTTCCAGAAGCTTCTCAACACAGTGAGTTTTGTGTGGCCGTATATTGCCACCCATAAAAACGAAAGACAGAGTCGTGACCAATGACACACCTGACAAGACCCACATGGGAAGGATAACTTCATCAACTAACGATCTCCGGTAAGTGAACCTCTATCGAAAATGTGGACCACTGCGCGCCTATTCATCATAATGCCTCCCCATACAAGCATGGCAGGACCACCACATTGATGGAACAACCCCTAACTTTCCTTGATATTAGTGGAACGAAAGCGTATCCTTACAGCTTTCCATATCAGTTGGCGACGAGAGTTGCTTGTCAGGCTGAAACGACTCTCATCAGTAAGGATGATGTGATTCCATTGATGAGATGTTTAGTCTTTTTGTTCTCTACACTACTGCAAACGGTGCCATCGATGGGCTGCTATCAGTGGTATGCAGCGTTCAGAAGACGGCGAATAGACTTCCTTTATGAAGTCATCTGGACACAATAAACTGGGACACCTGTCGATAGGTTGCCGTGCCCAACTGCTGGGTAATGTTGCCCGCTATCTGGTTTCGATTTTGTTTCGCCTGCAGGGCGATATATCTATCATGTTACCATTGTTTTCCTTAGCGACCACAGCTAACGTTTGTTACAGCTGTACCTATCGTTTAAAAGTCTTTCCAAGCTCGTAAAAAATACTTTTATCAATTCCGAACTCTTGGGCAACAGATGTCAAATTCCGCCCTTTCTCAAGCTTGGCAATCATTCTACCGTGTCTAAAGGCGTAGCCATACTTCACTTACAATCTCACGTTCACTGCAGAAGAAGGCCGGAAAATGCTTCTTCCTTTTATCTTTTTTAAGGTGTCTCGCGCTGCGCGCGCTAACTCCTCGCGTCTTGCGTGCTCTGACTTACTCTCTGACATTATAGTGCTGATATTTGCATACGTATCCCTTTCTGCTGTGTTGACTTCTCATTGTACTAATCACAAAAGCCTTTTTCCAAAACTTCATGGTTGTATGTTGAAAAATGAATTTGAAGTTTAAGTTTTGCGCACTAGTGTCTAACTTATTTCGACGTTTATGTTCCTTTTTTTTTCAATATAATAGAATCACTCACTGTCATACTTACCCTATGTCAGCTGTTTTAATGTTTCGGATGCTCTGAGATTTTATTTATCAAGTTAAAGACTTCTGCATGCATAAAAGATTCTACGTAAAAAATCAAGCAAAGAATTTAATGAGCAATATTTCGCTCATCATTTAATAGTCTAGATTTTCAAGAATTGCGAAGCAGACTGCCTGTTCTCAACTTTTGACTATTTTCTCAGACTAGGAACAATATCGAACCACATTCATCTGATGCATGTGGTTCGATATTGTGAAAAAAATTTTACAAGTTTTTACTATACCATTTTATAATGCTCGACATTCTTCTTAGTTTCAGTTTGTGCATCGGCCTCATAAAATGTTACTAAAATAATGTGCCAAATTCCTCTGCTGGTGTAAACTATACATGTCTATTCCGTAAAATACACAGGTAAATCTGAAAATTTTAAGAAAGAGACAGAGAGCATGAGTTAAAAAACAATTAATTGTTAGATATGTAAATCTGAACACTTTTATGGCCGCAGATGGTAATTTGCGGTAATAATTGCAATTTATCTAACCCAGAATAAATTTTGAAAGAAAGAAGACTGAAGTTGATGTGATAGCATTATCATGCTATCCTTTCCTATAATTTTAAGAGGAGCTGAATCAAGAAAAAATGCTTTCAATGTCTGCAATTAACGCATGGAAATTAAGCTTTATTTCGTGCGACTGTATTCAGATGGTTTACCTAAATTCATAGAGGTCGAAATTCTCTCCTGGATTAACAACATGTATAAAGTCCTTTGTCAGCTAAAATTCCAGAAAATGTGTCGACCATACCCTACCCCACTTTTCGAATTTTTGACGTCACGAAAATATCGACTAGTTTCACCTGGCAAATAGAATCGCCATACCCCACTCACGAGTAGAACGGCGTGCTTTTTGCGGAGTAAATTGTGTAGTTTAAGGCCTTATTGTGAGAGTATTGTAATATAAATAATTATGAGTGGTTATTGTTTATCGACGTATCGTATTCCATTTCTGTGTTTGAAGAAAGAAATGAAGAACAGTTCACTGCTGAAGTGGATGTAAAGTGTATGAAAAATCTTAAAGGTGATACACATAGCAGTAAATGTGATTCATTCATCGCAAAATTCAGCGATGCGAGTAGAACAAACTGGATTGTTCGGAAGACTTATCCAGATATGAAGTCAATATACAAAAAATTGTAAATGCCAACACAGCAATTTTAATAAAAAACCACTTCAGATCAAGGAACAACAATTGCAGTGCATCAGTGTGTATAAAAATGAGGAAGCATTCAGCAGATTTATGTTCCAAAATCAAGGTTAACAAATAAATTAAGTATACAGTAGCTCACAAAAATGATCGGGCACTTTAATATTTTGTATTCTTTAATGAACATAAAAAAACTAAAAGAAAACAAAAAGAAAGGCTTTTATTCTGATTATGTATAAATTCAACATTTTTCTACAGTAAATATGTTTTCGAAAAGATGAAAATTAAATTGAAAAATCAATATTATATGTTTAATGAGGTTATAATTATTTGAATTTTTAATTCTGAATGACTAAGGTTTTATACAACAACACTGAATATTAAAATTTTTCATATTATGCAAATCTGTGCAAAAGTCACCAGTGAATTTTTAATTTCTTGTAAAAAAAATAAGCTCTAAAATTTTATCTTTTCATTTATTTCACAAACAGAGCTTCTGGTAGATTTCAGAACTGGTCTAAGATTTTTTGTGGAAAGTGCAGAATCACCCACTGCTTGGCACGTTTTTAAGAATTGCACATACTTAGTATCCATG
>KK117706.1:733861-767348 GCA_000611955.2 Stegodyphus mimosarum
ATCGGGTTCACAGCTATACACAAGATTATTCAAAAAGAAATGCATACGAAAAATAGTTTTCGTTGTATCCTCCATCGATTGACAGAACAGCAAAAACCGGAGCGAGGAACTCTAAAATTACTTGATGATGGTCGACACCGTATTGTTCCTAAAATCACAGCTGCTGATGAAACGCACATATCTTTTTTCGACGTTCTAACAAATCAAGAAAGTAAATTATGGGTCTTTGAAGATGAGCCTTAATCAACAATGGTGAAAAGAAAACAAGAAATGAAAAAAAGTAATGTATGCCGTTTTCTTCAGAAGTACAGGACATGCCAAAACCATCAAATTAGAGGGACAGAAAACAGTTACAGCTAACTTGTATGCAACTAAGTGTCTTCCAGAAATTCTTCAAGATGTAAATATTAGGGAACTCATGGTTCACCGTGTTAGCGTATTTTCTCATTCAGCAAGACTAACTGACAGTCAAATTTCTTGAACAAAAACACATCAAAGTAATAGAATATCCACCGTGTTTTCCTGATAGTTTCCTATGTGTGACTTTTAGCTATTTTTTAATCTAAAAAAATTTATGTGGTGGTCGTTTTCATTCCGAAGATGAGATTGAAGAAGCAATAAAAGCATATTTTCTCATCGATTCCAAGAAATGTATAGTTCGAGGGATTAAATGTTTGGAAAGTTTGCCTACAAAAGTGTACTGATGTTGAAGGAAACTAATGTGACCACACTTAAGATTTAATAAGTTTAACTTTTGCCATTCAGCTGTATCTCAAAAATTTCAGAATGTTATTCATACCGATCCTAGATATATAGTCATAATTACAAAGTTTCTTAAACTAAAATGCAGAAATTTATCCACAGTTTTCCAATATTGCCGATGGAAGAGTTTTGTATACACGAAATCTAAATCTTTATATGATCTGAATGAAGCAAGATTTGAAGTTAATAAAACATTCACTGTATTTTTAAATTTCTAGAGCAATCTCACCATTTTCGCCCTTTACGGTCACTCGCTGCATTATCATTGTACACGCCACATATCCGGCAATGAATATCCGTAGCTTTTATGTTTCTTGCTCTTCATAATCAATGTGACGCTCTATTTTCTTATAAATTTTCGGCGCACATGACGAACTGTATAGACTGACGTCGTGAATGCAAGTAGTGTCGGATTCGCAAAGAAAGTCGGGAACTTAAGCGCTCATTTATTCCCAAACAAACACGAGATTTCAAACGACATTCTCAAAAACACCTTACGAAAAAAATAACCTGTGTGCTTAAAAACATGTTATTTCAATGACAAAATAAGATTCAAAACGAAAAGAATCTTAAAAATTTTCATCTTCAAAATATGAGAAAGAAGGCAGGCAGTTGCAAAGTATATGTTAGTTATGAAACTACGGACTTATTTCCATCAGATAAAGAAAAGGTGTTGAATGCTTAACAGAACAGAAAAACAAAATTTATGTTTTTCCATGTGTTTCCGAAAATTACGGCAAATGGACATAATAAGATTCCAGTATGACCTAACAGAGACATCATGGTTTTAGATCTTGAATGATTAAAGGCTCTTTGTTTCTTTCATTGCGTCAATTCTTGAATTAACATCGGCGAAGTCGTCTGAAGTGGTGTCGCAACCGATCATCGTGGCTGCCATCAGACTGGCGAGTGTTCATCGATGAATCCCCCTTCACTCTTGAAACAGATGACCACAGTGTTCGTGTCTCGAGAGGACGGGGCCAGCGATCCCAATCAACCTTTGTTTTACAAAGGCATACAGCCATAACTCCTGGTGTGAAGATGTTGGGAACTATTTCTTATGACAGCGTGTCATCTTTAGTCATCCTCCGCACATCTTTAACAGCTCATCGATATGTTGATACCATCCTGCGGCCGGTTGCATTAACCTTCATGGCACGTCATCCTGGAGCCATTTTCCAACAAGATAACGCCAAGCCGCATACCGCTCACATATCTCTGGACTGTCTCCGTGCGGCTGATACTCTTCCTTGGCCAGCAAGGTCACCAGATCTTTCACCAATCGAGCATGTCGGAGACATGGTAGGCCGCCAGATTCGGGCACCACAAAATATCACAGATCTGAGGGACACCTGATGAATGCCTGGCAGAATATGTGTCGCAGGATGAAATTAAGAACCTCTACCACTCCTTGCCTCGACGAATTCAAGCATGCATTGCCGCCATTGGCGGTTGGACCAACTACTAATTTGAACACGCAGTGGGTGATTGTGAGCCGTGAACAGGTACTATGATCTTGATTTTTTAATCATTTTATTATCTGTGTATGAGCTGCACACATATTCAATTTCATCAAAAACAACCACTTCCTTCATGGCGCTTCGATTTTTTTGAAAAAGAGTGAATGGCGTTGTACCTTGGAATTCTGAAAATGTGGTTCAGTCAAAAATCAATATTATGCTGACCTATCAAAAAGTGCGGAAAAATAAGCCTTTCTATTCAATATCAGTGATGCCATATATCCACACCCGAAATCCTGTAATTTTTTTTATTACGGAACTACATAGGGATGGGACTGATTTTAGTAAGCTATAGACGTGCGTAAGTTATTTAGTGCGATGAACAATTTGAAAAGATATATGTGATGGCATGTACCAATAATTCCTACACAAAGGCTTTTTCTACTTTCCATATATCTTAGTTTATCTTTAGGCAATGTTCAATTATGAGATACTTTGTGTTTTGTCATAGATGAGGAGCTATATACACTGGTCATCAAAATTGAAGGATAATGACAAAAATATGCTCACTAAATTAATGTTGCGACCAATGTACAATGTTGTAATTACTTATGTCAATTAAATACAATTGAACACAAAATTGCATTTTCGAGCTCACGTTAGTGCCGGAAATATGCAAATTGGGTGACTGACAATGTGGTGCGCAATGGATGCATTTTGGAATTTCGATCTGTAGTGTTGTTTAAAGTGAACGTGGTTTCCGAGAGTGATCAGTATTCGGTAGTTATGGCTCAAAAGCATCATTCAAGTGAAGGTCAAAAGTGGCGAATAATTGAATCGAGGGAGGTCAAACGCAAATGGAGGTCTCCCAAGATTTGAATATCCTTCAAAGTGTCATATCAAGAGTTTGCAGCCGTTTTTAAGCACTGGATCAGTTGATAGACAATAACTGCCTCAGACCTTTTTCTGTCGTCATATCGGCCCGAAAAAACCGAGAAGCCACTACACGAGATTCGATTTTAGACCTTAAAGCTGCCACAAGAACTCGAATTAGCCGTTCTCCTGCTGCATGAGGGCTTAATTATGTTGGGCTGTATGTGAGAAAACCAATGATTTGTGTCCCACTTCCAGAGGGGTCCCGTTTAAACTGGTGCCGTCGTCATGTTCAGTGGAGCCAAGACGTCTAGGCCTGAGTATTGTTTACTGACGAGTCCAGATAGAGTCTGAACAGTAATTTTAGACGTCTATTTTGGAGAGAGAAAGGAACACGCAACTTGCCCTTTCTTGTCAGTGATATATTCCGTTTTTGAGACCGCGATTTAATAGTTTGGGGAGGAATCACGACAAATGGCCGCACCGAGCTGCATACCTTTCAAGGAGGCTCTGTAACCACTCGGAAATATGTGGACGAGATACTGGAACCCCAAGTTAGACTGTTTAGGGGTCCTGTTGACCCAGAATTTTTGCTAATGGATGACAATGCTCGGCCTCATCGAGCATATGTGGTGTTAGAATACTTCCAAACAGAAGACATCACTCAAATGGATTGGCCACCTTCCTCACCCGACTTGAACTTGATTGAGCATATGTGGGATGCTTTAGCACTCTGATATTCAGCACGCCAAATTCCGCTCCGTATCCAGCAGGAGCTGAGAAGTGCACTTTTAGGAAAGTGGCGTGCAATTCCCCAAGACTTGAACAACACTTTGGTAAAGTCTATGAAATCAAGACGGATCCCCATTTACATCATCAGTATTATGCAAGTCATATGACATGGATTAGTCACAAGATGATGCACTGCAAAAAGAGATTACTATTTTTAGAATAAAGTGGGGGAATTAACTTGCACATTACGAGGCTATTGCTAATTTAAATTAGTTAATCTTATTGACAATCTTTTATATATTTTTTATCTTACATATATATGTGTTTGTGTGCATGTAAATGCAGTTACATGAATGTTAGATCCATAATCTTAACTCTTGAAAACAATATTTTTTTTAATAGGCCTTGTAGGTGACATGAGGTTTCGAGAGAATGAAGTTGTAAAAAAAAGTTTCTTTTAATGCTACACAGTTTGAAAGCCCATTATGACCTGTCACTCTTTGAATTCATGAAACTATATCTTCTAGCATGATTATTGGTCTTTCAGATACCACCTGACTGCTGATGACAACGATTTTTTACTTTTCTTTTCAAAATGGAGAGTGATGAGTAACATGCCAAGCATTGCTTATAGTATGAATTTTGAAGGTAGTACTGCTATACAAACTTCTCAACCTTTGATGTCTATGCTACATCAACAGTGAATGTCCAGTTCATTGCTGGTTCAAAAGCTTCAGGTCAGATAATGAGCTCAAAAAACCTTCAAAAATGCGTCAGAGAGTCAATATGCATAATGGCTTCCTGGGAACTATGGCTTTGGTTAAAAATTTTGTATTTGTGCTGCTATGTGCTTGCACATCGTCTGTGAGACTATCTGCGCAGTTGTGAAGTGTTACCATGGCTACCAGTTTTTTCTTTACCATTATTATTGTTAAAAATAAACAAAAATGGCTGTTCTAAAGATTTGAAGTTGTTTATTCAGAGTACCTTTTTGAATTAACTCTAATAAGATGAAACACAATTCAGAATGCTCAGCCATGAAAGGGCCATCATGCTAGGATTGTCAAATAATACTATAACAAACCACTGACAAGAACTCAGAAAGGTAAGCAAAAAGCTTACCTGTGGTAAGAACTGATGGGTATACAGGGAAACTTTTCTTGAAAATTAATTTAAAACGGGGGTTATTACTTTCTGTACAACATTATACAAATAAATCTACTTTGCATTCCATCCACACATTTGAATCCATTAAAAATATTTTGTCAAAATCAGTTCTCATGCTAATATATATATATAAAAAAAATAAAAGTCAACAAAAAAGAATAAAATTCCGTTCTTAGAATTTGAAGGTCTAACCCATATTCTCTGGCATACCTGCCAACCTCTAAAGATAAAAATTCAGAAGATTTCTCCTCCAAATTCAGAAGAACACAAAGAATTAATATCATGCTTTGATATTAAAAAATAACAATTTATACAAATAGAAAAAAGAAAATTGTACTTACATTAGTAAATCTCAATTAAGTAGTAACTAAAAAATTTATTAGGAAACATAAAACAAGAACTTAATGTTACACAAAAAAATTATTGCAATGAATTTAGAGTGCATTTTTTGGCTTTAGCCAAAAATTCTTTGGAAAATTTCCTGTCATAACAATTAGTTTCCTCATAACATTTAGCAATTAAAATGTTTTCTAGAGTTTTTGGTGAAATTGAAGAACGAAACATAGTTTTGTTTTTCTTCACAACACTGAAGACTCTCTCGCACTCAGCATTACTGTGTGGAATTACGAGAATAGCACATAAAACTCTTGCTAGTCTATCATATTTTGGTGTTCCATCAGCTCTTTTTATTCTTTTTAAGGTACCAACGAGGACATCAAGTCTATCTTCTCCAGAACTGGCAAAGTCTTCAAACTGTGCAGCAGAAAATTGGTTCTGTAGTTCATCTAAAGCATCATTATGGCATTCATTTTCTTTAATTGTTAACAAAAATGGAAATTTATCAATAAAAAAACGAATCTTTTCAAAAGATGAATTTTCAATTTGTTTCAAATTTGCCACTTCAGCATTTAAAAGAACTTCATTTTGCAAAGGAAACTTCCTTACAATGTAATCACAGGCTGAGGAAAAGTACTTTCTAACACATTGAAAAAATTCTTTTTTCTCATGATCTTTCAAAGAATTTACAAGTTCCCTGGTTTGATTTCCAATTATAAGATCATTGTCATCCTTTTGATTTGCCAAACTATTATAGGCAACACGAATCAACACACTGTTTTTCACAACGGACGGTTTTACAAACTTAGTATAAAGTTCTTTCAAAAGATCATTAAGAATTTGGATAAGCAGGGGAGATTTTGGCGAAGCTGATTGTAGAAGGGTATTTACACTTTCAAAAATCTTAATGGTACTTAACACAAAACTACAATATGCTTTGTTCAAATCCGAAGAAAGAAGATAGAAAATCCTTTCCTCCCGGCTAATAGAAGACTGTTTCTTCTTCCCTTCAACTTCTTTAACAAAGTTGACCTTTGAGGAGTCTTCTAAGCATTTTCTTTTTAAAGGGTTTGATTCTGTGTGTTGGCTTTTCCCTTTTAAAGCATTTTGATTAGAAGCAAAGTTGGTTTTCGGAATCTTATATGCCGACAAATTTGATGGGATCTGTGGTTTCGTTTTGGTCTCTTCGTGGAAATATTTTAGCAATGCATCCCACTGTTCAATAAACCTTCCTAGCGCTCTGCCTAAGGATAACCATCTCGTGCATACATGTTTCAGAATTTTTCTCGTTTCACCAGAGCACAGTTCTTGGAAATTCTTTAGGTTTTCTTTCCTTTTTACACTTTTTTCCAGATAGAAAAACACATCAATCAGAAGCTGGTCAATATTTAATGGTAAAGCAGCTGCAGCTTTTTCTGCTGCCAAATTAATTAAGTGGCATGGGCATCCAATAACAATTAATTCATTTTGTTCTTTTTTGAGGAAAGAGGCTACACCCTTTTTGTCACCCACCATGACATGAGCATTATCTGCACCAAATGAAATGCAGTTTGATATTGGGATGTTAAGTTGTTTCAACTCATTAATTACCAAGGAGGCAATATTTTCCCCCGTAGCGTCTCCATTTAACAATGGAAGACGCAAAAGATGAGTTTTCATTTCATTAGATTCTAATGAAGAAACATCACAATAATAGAATGATTTCTAATGATAGAAACATCACAGAAATATATGACAACGATGGGGTAAAGCTTCCAATCGCTGTCGTTGCTGCCATCGATTGACACCGAAAATGCTGAATTCTGGAGAGCAGCTATCGTTTTACTTTGTGCATCGCAAGCAATTTCGTTCACAATAGAAGATGTTTTCGTGCGAGCACAAGCATATTTCTGAGCAATCTTGGAGTCGGGAAACATCAGTCTGAAAAATTGACCGGCGTGATCGGCAGCGCTTAGCAGCATGTTGTGTTCGATGAGGAATGCAGTAAACAAACACTCTGCGAAAATGACATCGGCATCCGAATTTGAAAAAAATCGTGCACTTTCTTTGACGTTGTCGAAGCCGAAGCTTCATGCTTTTTAGACTTAACTTGCTTCACAATGTCACTTCTTCCACCGTGACTTATTATGAAGTCACACACGCACACGTTGCAAAATGCATAGTTATTTCCTTTGAAGGATTCTTTAATTGTTGGAAATTCGGCTTTGTAGGCAGGCCGAAAATATTGAGAATACGGTTTTTTTGAACTCATTTGGCAACAACGACGTATTAAGAAAATTCGTAGCACGCGCAAACAAAAAAAAACAGAATGCGACAATCCACGCTCGCTGAGTAATTTCCTTGCTGCTGAAGCGAAAGCGAAAAAAATAATCTGGCGCCCACAAAGAAAAGAGTGGGAGAAACAAGTTCAGCGCATTGGATTGACTGGTTAAGCGGCGAGTTGGGAGAAACCGCAGGTTACTGGATTCGAAGTAGTCGGTAGTTGGCGGTAAAACACGATGCAATTGGCGAAAAATTCTAAAATTTCGACAAAAATCACTAAAAACACTTGAAAAAGGAAAAAAATCGTAAAAAATGGATTACGATCATAAAATCGTAAGGACAAATGCATTTTCGTAAAAATTACGAAAAATTCGTAAAGTTGGCAGGTATGTTCTCTGGGTAAAATTACTAAACTGGTAGAACACAAAGAAACTTACAAAAACAGATATATACAGCATCACAAAATTTTTATTTAAAAACAAATTATTCCAAGTGTTCTTGTGCAAAAAGTTGCTGAAAATGAATCAGTATATACAAAAAGTAAGAAATTTAGAACAAATTTCACAAAGACCCAAACAATGTCAAATTCAATACCATTAAATTTCATAATGCCCTATGAATATGTAAAATAAGAATTAAAGAATGTAAAATAGTAAAACTTCAAAATTACAAAACCAGAAAAAATAAAAAAGAAGATGAATTCAACCAAATCTGATATAACATTATCAAGAGGAGAATACACCAGATTCAGTCGCACCTCCTTCCACTTGAAAATTACTGCATTCCTGTAATCCAAAATTAGCCGATGAACCATTCCAAAGTATTTAATTATTAACCGTTCACCAAAAAATTTTGAAGCCTTCCCCAACACAGTGTAAGTAAAAAAAATTTAAGTCCAATAAACAACTGAAATTACTTAAGACACTTTTAAGTGAAAATTGAATTGAAATAATGCAAAACTTGCTCATTATTTGCAGATTCGATCTGTTAAAAACATACTAAAATACAATATTTTATGAAATATTAAAATATTAGTTTAGATCTCTAATGGAATGACTCTGCAAACAATGAGCAAGTTTTGTATTATTTCAGTTCTATTAGTTAAAAGTGTCTAAGCAATTTCAATCGCTTTATTGGGCTTAGATTTTTACTTACACTGCATCGGGGATGACTTCAAGATTTTTGGGTGAACGGAATTAAATACTTTGGAATTATTCATCAGCTGATTTTGAATTACAGAAATGCAGTGATTTTCAAGTGGAAGGGGACAGCGATTGAATCTGATGTATCCTCCTCTTGATAACGTATATCAGATTTGATTGAATTCCTTTCGTGTATTTTTTCTGTTGAGGCTTTACTATTTTACATGTCTTTAATTCTTATTTTACATATTTACAGGATATATTGAAATTTAGTGGTATTAAATTTCTTTTTTGGGGTCTTTGTGAAAGTGGTTCTAAATTTCTTACTTTCTGTCATATATATATATATATATACACATACATATTTGGATTTAGAAAAATGTGCTCTTGATTTTTAAATGAAAATGGAAAATCGTTTAGCTTAAATTTATTTTCTTTCAGAAAATGTATGCAACATATACAAACACACATTTAAAAAAAAAACTGTCATAGTAACAAAATAAAATCACTGTTGTAAAAAAATAAAGAAAAGGGAGAAAACATACACTTCTTCATAAACAGCGTGTAGGAATACATATACTGACTGAACAATAACTTTATCTTTCTGTTTACAAGAAGAATTAAATAAAGAGGACAATGCAATAAATGCAATATACTTTGATGAAATAAAATACATTCACTATTTACTTAATTTATACATTAATATAAACTTAAAACATTAAAATATGACTTACAATTTATTTTGAGAGAGATAATAATACATAATGAACAGTTTAGAGATACTTTCAAACTTTTCAAAAATAAATCAGTTTGTTTCTAAAACAGATAATACATAATGGAAACCTAAAAATTCCTACATACTTTTCAAAAACCTACTTCATTTTGTTTCTCTCGCATTTCAAAGCAAAATGAATCAGTATATATTATAAAAGAACATTAGAAATAAAAGCATATGAACACAAAAGTTTGGCAATGCAATTTTTCCTTAAGATCAAGATGAACAAATTCGATGTAAAAAATAATGTCTTTTAGTTTAAGTTATAATCATCAATAGCATAAATATTAGGAAATTAAAGAGAAATATTCCATTTCAATTTATACACTTATTGACACTGTACTTAAATACAGGCACTATGACTTCACTTATTATCAGGCAAAATCTGATAGAGTTTCCAATAGCAAATTTAAAATTAAAAAAAATTCTACATTGACTAGCAGATACAAATCATAAATCTGCATTATTAAATAATGAAAATTTTCTCAAATTCATACTTCACAGTAAGTTTTACAGATATCAGTAATAATACTAAATACCTCGATGTAAGCTGAATAAAATAATAAATTTTTAAAAAAAAGTCTACTTATTCATTAGTCTCTCTACAAATATCATTCAATTCAAATGAATGAGAAACACAAAGCTCTGTTATCCTGTAATAAACCAAAACCCGGCAAAATGATACCTCTGCAATCTCTTTACAACCCTTTGTTACCTCCTATACAAAGTTTAAAAAGGCACATTTTCCCTTTCTGTAGTTAAGTATTATATATCAAGATTCAAATTCTTCAGAACTCTCAATGATGACAAAATTAATGTGAATAAGCAAGATAAGGTACTCGAGAAAATTTTTTAATATATCTAAAATGTAAACTTATTATTCACTAATTAATCATTAATCTATGAAATTTGGCTTCCCACCTCCTTTTTAATGAGAATACATAACATTAAGCTTTCTATGGGCTTAATATTCTGAAATCTAAGCATCAATACTGCACAATATTTTTAACAATTTATTACACTTTTAAATCTAAGCATAAAAACTATACAATATTTTAATTATTTATTACATTCTGAAATCTAAGCACAAAAAACCTTTAAAATATTAAAAATAAAAAACTGAACAAGTACTCTTCTCTCCCATTTTAACTACATTCATTATATTACAGAAGGGAGTAAATAAATCTTCACAATTTAAACTAATAAAATACATAATCACAGACAGCATTTTATAAGCTTTGCAATATTTTTGCATAAGGAAATACATGTTTTCAAGAAAATAAATAAAACTTAAAATATAATTTTTTTTAAATATATGGCATCCACAAACTTTTCCCCATTTCACAAATAAGCTATCACATCAATGCAATATTTCATAATAAAGAATTAATTGTACCAGTTTTCTACATTTTTTACCTTATTTTATCATTCATACGAAGTAAAAAATATGCTTAATAGCCACAAAATTCTACATTATAAAATTCACAAAATCTGCTTTCTTTTTAAATATCTAAAAATGCAGCTTTAAATATATGATATTACATTTATAAAAAAACTGTTTTCTCTTAAATTGTACCTATAAATGTGCTTACAACAAAAGCATTTATATGAAATAATAGTTTCTTTAAATTCTCAAATTGCTGCAGGATTGGGGGGGGGGGATAAATATAAATGCATCTGTGTTAGGATTAGCGATAATATTAACATTTATCATAGAATGCAGAAAAAAAAAATAACATATGTACAGCTCAATAATAAAATTTACACCTACAGATTTGTTCTTGACTAGAAGCATATGAAAGGCTTGTGCTCAAAATAGCAACCATAACAGCAACAATATCAAATACAGATTCACAACAATTTAAATCAACGAGAAAGTTGACATAATCACCAACTTTATATGATTACATTAAATATACTTTGCACACGTGCAGAAACACTCCCACAATTTTAATTTAGTCATTGGGGCACAGAAATCATCCTAATTTCCTCAGTTCAAATTTTTATAACAAAAATTAAAATTCTATAAGACACTGAAGTAATTGCAGTAAATTAAAAATCCCTGCATTTAAAAATGACAGTTACAAAGGAAAAGACTTTCTTCAGTAATACATAAAAAAATTTTCCATTTCAAGGTCATTGTAGCTTTATCTCTTAAAAGATCTCAAGGCAAAGAAAAAGGAGGGGACATAATGGAAGAAAGATTTGAGAGTGGCTACAAGAAAACAACAAATATATTTCATCACACATGTATATACATAAATATTTCTCACACAGTAACTGGACATATGAATTATACACACACAGGGACTTACTTCACTCATGTGTATCATTTGCAGATTGACATGCAATCTGCAAATGGCACTGTTGCTCTAGACTTAAAAAATATAGACATTGAAGAGCAAGAAAACATTACGTAAGAGCTTCAAATGACTTCTTCACATATTTTTAAAACCAGGGTTGCCACTCAAACAGGAGAATGAAATTCCCTGACTTTTCCAGGTGTGTTTTAAGAAAATTCCAGTCTATCCGCGTAATGCAGTTTGGCTATGCTAAGAGGTAAATTAAATATCGTACCACTTGAAAACTAAAAAATTTGCCAATTACATATGACTTATATTATTCCCAAAGATTACTATTATAACTATAATAGGAATTGTTTTCTCCACTGCGGAACTGAGATCAGAATCTGCTCAATGTGGATAAAAAATGTCTTTTTTTCTGACATTTTGCAGCTAAACAAAAGAAAGAAATCTATTTAATGATATTTTTAAATAAATTTAGGTATTTTATATTTATTTAGCTGAATACATAAGCAAAAATTATGTGCACTGAATTTCGTGATGTTATGTCATCATACTGCTAGAATTAGTTTCAGTATTAGGCCAGAGAAACTTTCCTGATTAGAAAGTATTATTTACTAATAATAGATAAATTTAAGGGGACGAAGCAACATTAAATGATACGAATAACATTAAAATAATTGAAAAACTGAATTACAATAATCAACGATATTTTGGCGAATATATATTAAATGGTTAGCCTAGATGACTGATTACTATTTTTTTATTTTACTGCAAAATGACAAATAAGGCATTTCTCAAAAAGAAAAAAAAGTATTTGAAAGATTTTGCAGTAAAATCCTGCTATACGCTATGGTCTTGGCACGATTTTGAAAATTGCCGCCAACACCAAAATAGCCTGTTTGCTGCTCATAATATTGCCGCCAAATCCCGTGTGTACCATACACCGAGGCTATTCTTAACTCCATGGTACCGCTATACTAGGATTAAACCGATTTTGTTTGATACAAGAATACGTATTTTCTTTAGTTCAAGCACATGCGCATGCGAGTATTTCGATTCTCGAGGTAACTGGGAACCAAAGTTACTGGAAGCTTGCTTTGCCTTTCTAAAAGACAATTTGTTTGGTGCTGCAAGAATTGGCCCTATGCCAGCTGCCCGAGTGACGCTAATGCGCGACAAGAAAGTGATCGGCTAACGTTTGTGCAAAACTCGCTTTTGGGGGGGGATCGCTGTATGAAATTCCCCGACTTTTACAGATTTAGACTAAAATATTCGAATTCCCTGACTTTTCCCCGATTTTTTGGTCAATTTTCGAATTCCCTGACTTTTTCCGGTTTTCCAGGTAGCGTGGCAACCCTGTAAAACGTTCTGTAACACAAAATGACAGTGCTTTCAAGCGAAATTTTAAAATCATTACTTCCCTATAATTTAACTACCGTAAATCATATATTATACCAACAATATAAATCAGCAGAAAAAAAAACAAAAATCTGAAAGAAAGAAAAAATGGAGTAAAAAATTAATATAATAGTAAATACTTTTAAAGTACAGGGTTTCATATAACTCATATGTGGCTTAAATATAAAAAAATAATAATAATCTACAGAATCAGCTACAAGAAAGTCAAAAAAGTAGATATGAAAATGCTAGGTAATAGTCTTTTTGGTACTTAAAAAAATATGGTTTATACAAAAACATAACACAAATGAGATTAATAACAAAAGATGTACTGCAAGTATGCTCCACGTTTAGATACATGTTTCAGTTCATAATTCAATTAACAGGCTGCCTATTCAAGAGCATCAAGGTCATACCTGAAAAAGAGAATCATATTACTTATACATAAGAAAATGTTCTACCTTCAACAATACTCGAAATAAAGTTGAAATATATTAGAACACATAAGAAATTAAAGGATATAGCAAAGGCAGATAATGAAACTTCACATTCATACTAATGACTTCATGTTTACAAATAAGTTTGAAACATACCACAGCACTTAAAAAGTTGATATCAACAGCACTTAACAGCTATCAGAATCATAAAATATTGCTCTTAAATTTGATTATAATGATTAAATGCACAGGAACATTGGAACTCAAAACTTTTCACAAGTTGAATTAATGTTTTCTGTAAACAAAACATATTCAAAACAAATTCAATCGTGTCTTGATTAATCAAATCCTTTATCTGAAGAAATCCTGGTATGCAGATTTTTTGGGAAACACAGGAAATAATTTTCAATTCTCAATAAACCAATATTAGACATTATTCCAAAATCAACAAAGATCATAAATAAAAAAACACCTTTGTATAATCTTTATACACAAATTAACCTATATTAGAAGTATTTTATAAGAAAAGAATAATTGTATAAGAAAATAATAGGAAAAAAAAATGTTTCATAGAACTCTTTATTAACACATCATTCAATAAAATTTTACACAAGCATTGCAATGATCAAAAGCGCAAAACAGTTGTTATACATAATATTAAAGAACAGAATTTTGCACAATATTAATATTTATCATAAATCTTCATAATATAAAAGTGCTCCATTTTACACAAACATTGTGATTATCAAAAGCACAAAATAGTTGCCACGCATACTATTAAAGAAGAGAATTTTGTACAATATTAAATTTTATCATAAACCTTCACAATTTGAAAGTGCTCTTCAGTAGTATAACATTGTTGAATACATTGATTAAATGGATAACTTGCCCATTAATCACATAAGTACAACTCATCTATTCCCCACCACCCGTTTATCCCAAGTTACAACACCAAATTTTTCCCACTCCATTCCGTTTTACTTTTCCCATGTTCTTATTTAAACTTATTTTTCGTGGAAATAGGCGGGCATTTTTATGATGACAAAATAAAGATCTAATGCAAGTTTCATATTCTTAAGTTTCAAAATCATCCAAATTACATGAGTTTTGCTAAGTCTTCCTTTAATATTTCCTAGCAGTGTTACCCCACATATCTATAAATATATATATAAATACACTCACTTCCAAAAGTTAAGCATAGAGAGGAAAACGCTAATTTCCGAAATCCGATCAGAATTGAAGAGGATGCAATTCGCTGCAGAGGTAGACGGAAGTATGCAAATATGTTAGGTAACAGCCAATCGTGCTTTCATGTCAAGAAATATGCAAAAAATCAGTCTTATAAGAAGTCAGCTTTATGAAGGGTTACAGAAGTTGATTGTAAGTGCTGATAGGTGTTTAAAACTTTCGAACAATTTGTTTTCAAGACATACATGTTTCTATGACTTCCAGAAGACGAATGGAAGATTCTGAGCGCTGGCGTGCTGTGCGGCGCATTGAAGCAGGACAGTCGATCACAGATGTCGCTCTTTCCTTCGGCGTTCATCATTCTGTAATTTCACGTTTACGGAAACAATTCCAAACCACACAGACATTTGTCCAAAGGCCCGTAGCCAGTCGCCCAAGGGTTACAACCTCCACGGAAGATCCATATGTTGCTATTGTAGCCAAACGGAATCGCAGAGTGACCTCCACACGTGTGACATCTATGGTTACAGCGTCCATTGATAAGGCGATATCTGCAGCTACTCTACGCCAAAGATTAAATATAAGCGGACTGTATGCCCGGGTACCTCGAGTTTGTGCTCCTCTATCCGTCCAATCAAGAGGGGCACGATTGCAGTGGTGCCGGGAACATGTCAATTGGAACGTGTCTGAGTGGGGCAATGTCATGTTTACTGATGAGTCAAGATTTGCTCTGGAGCCAGATGACAAGCGTATAAGGATATGGCGTGAACAACGAACACGCAATCTTTCCCAAAACATTACCGAACATCACGCATTCCGAGACGGAAGCATTATGGTGTGGCAGGGATTTCATTAGGATACCGCACCGACCTGCACATCTTTAAACGGGATTCTTTGACAGCTGTCCAGTATCTAGAGGAAGTCGTAGAACCCATTGTGAGATTGTACGCTGCAGCAGTTGGACCTACTTTTGTTTTAATGGATGATAACGCACATCCCCATAGAGCTGACATCGTCGATAACTACCTGGAGAGTGAAGGGGTTGCGCATATGACGTGGCCGGCATATTCGCCCGACCTTAATCCTATTGAAAATCTTTGGGATGCTCTTGGCCGTGCTGTATCTCCAGCCATTCTTATTGAGCTGGAAACTGCTGTACAAGAAGAATGGCGATTGCTTAATTTTGCGGTGGTTGACAACCTAATTGAAAGCATGGTCACAAGGTGTAAACTCTGTACACAGATGAGGGGGAATCACATACCCTATAAATGCCCTGTTTTTTCATTTTAGCTGCTTATTTTCACTTTCTACATAATTCTGTTTAAGTCTCCAGTATGTCATTATCTAATAACTTACAAAAATTTAATATTGTTTTCATTTCCGTATATAATTATTGATTTTGTTTTATGCATAAATACATATGCTACTTTCCTGCCGAATTTTGTGTCAATCAAAGCAGTATTTGTTGATTTTGCATTTTACATCTTCGTGCTTAACGTTTGGAAGTGAGTGTATATATATATGTGTATATATATGGTTATTATTAAAAATTTCTCTTATCTTTAAAAATATTCATTAAAACATCACTACTAAATTTACAATCAAATGAACTTTTGTAGTTTAAAGTAACAGATGAATTACATATATAATTTATTATACATGTTTCAAAGATACTAGAAAAACTGTACACTAAAAGATAACACTACAAAATACGTATGTCATTTTAACTCGAAATTTCTCTGGTTATTTAAGTTTACTTATTTCCTTTCCTTTATTCACTAAATTCATTTACTTCAATACAAAATCTATGTTCATCCTAGTTTCTGAACTATCTAAACTAACTACAATATCAGCTAATTTTTAATTTTTTTAACATCTTCATCAATATTCATTTGAAGAAAATAATTCCTTTTCCTTCACGTAATCAATTTTTTCCTTCAATAATTTTTCTCTTCATCTTTAAATTTACCAATTTAATAAAAAAAATTTTGTTAGGATGCACAGAACAAGTTCCTAATCTTACTTTTCGTTGAAAATAACCCCAGAAAACTTTATGAAATGATAAGATATAATGAGACAAATCTTTCAAACTGTCCATTAACCAGACCTTTATTAAAAGAGCAATTCCTTTCTATAGATATATATCCAAATGACAAGAATAGAATGATTTTTGCTTTTTCCCATACTTCTGAATAAGGAAAAATCATGTACATAAAAGTGAAAATAAAGGATGTACAACTGTATTAAGAGAAAAACATTTGGTATCAAAAGCTGAAAAAGTATTTGCTTATTATTTACAGCCCCAATTATTTCAATGGCACTATGACACTTCTTGTTAGTAAACTGAGCTAATGCAATTACTCTACTTCGAGCTCTTGACAAACCATGGCCAAACAATTAGCAGTCTTAACCAGTGTTCTATAGGCAGAAATAGAAATACTTTAATAGAAAATTCAGGTAACTTAAGTCAAACTGCTTTTTCCAAAAATTCTCAAATATAGGAAAGTCACCATAATTTTATAGTAAGACAGTCTATTCTGTACTTAAATCAGCAATGTATTTCATTTTGTGACAGCTCTTTTCTGCACTTTTAGCTATAAAAGTAGTTGCCACAGTATTTCTCATCCAGTTACTAGGTGTTTTTATACAGGTAAAAAAACGTGTCTGTTGATCAGCTTCCATTCTCAAAGACCGAAAACACATTTTCCATTTCAGGTTTTCTTCATAAGCAAAATAAAAAAGTTTCTCTAAGTCTGCTCTTTAGACAGACAGCCTGAACACGTTTTGTTGCAGTTAATAAATTAATTCCATCTTTTGTTTGAATATCACTCATAAGCAACAGTCCAACATTCGTAGGAATAGCAGCATTAATAATTTATACAAATGCTAACATTATCTGGAGCAAATACCTATTACACACTTTAAAAAATGAAAATTTTCTGGACTTCCCTTTATTTTCAGTTTCTACATTTTTTACCTCCTTTCATCGTTAACCTTTATTCACATGTTTAATTCTGAAGTCTTTTTTCCAAGCCAATTTTGCTTCCATAATCTGCAAATTTACCTGAATTATTTCGATAAGAAATTTCTGCAATAACCAGAAGTAAATTCAACCTCAAAATGCCTTATTAAGAGCACTTTAAGTGCATTATTAAGCAATTTACAATTGGAAGATGGTAAAATTTTCTAGATATCTGACCAGAATTCCCGCTGAACCTAAGTTTCTTGTTACTTCATGAAATTCCCATATTTAATGTTCTGATTCCACCATACATCATGAAATTTGACGTTAAGTTCTTGTACTTCAAAATCAGATGCATACTACCTCAACTATTAACAAGTTGGTAACCACAAGCATAAAATTTCTTATATTCAAATAAATATAACAAAATACAACAGAAACTATACAAGTTTATTGCAATACCACGTGCACAATTTGAATAAGAAAATGAATATGCAAGAAATACACACTTTGGCATATTTACCATACATTTCCACAGATATACAAGATATAAATTTTCGTCAAAGTTTCAAGATTTTAGCACATATGTGCCCTACAAGACGACCCCAAACTATCAATAGCCTATGAATTTAGATCAGCGATCATCATCTGGAACAAATTTTATTTTCTTGCATCTGGCAACACTGCCTACAGAAGCATGTGCTGAACACAAGTTCATAAGTACCTCTAACAAGTTTTTATTGTACATCGTGTCATGTGTTCAAAACAATTTGTACTATAAGCATAATCAGCATAAAATTTGTAAAGTGTGGGCCCAATCATGGAACCAACGAAAAGAAAGAAATGTGAAGCAAGCGTAAAACTAAAAAAGAAACAAGCTACTTAATCAGACAATTGTGCTGCAGCACGGGCTTTCAATATAGCAATAGTAAGAGAAAGAGAATGGAGGAAGAATGAATATTCTATTAAAAAAATGGCAATGAAAAAATTTTCCCTGAAGAGAGAAATAGCTTGTTGGCAAGATTTAGAAAATAATGTCATAGAATGCATACAAGAAGAGAGGCAAAACTGTTATGCTGTTACAAGAAATATGATTAGCGTTGAATATCTTACGCATTGAAGTGGGCACGGGCCAATCCAGAACAAGGCAAATAATTTAAAGCAACACTAGGTTGGAGCAATCATAATATGAACAACAAAAAAGAAAACGTAATATGACAGAAAAAAAAATTGCACAGAAATTACCACGAGACCTGGATCATAAAAGGCACAAGTTTTCACAATTTCATTATAGGTATGACCAAAAAACACAACTTTCCATTACCTAATATTGGAAATATAGATGAAACACTGATGAACTTCAACTTGATAAACAACAGAGCTGAGGAAACAAATGTCAAAGAAACTGATCAAGTCAGAAGTACAGGGCATGAAAAGATCAGGTTTACAGTAGTATTAACATGCATGGCAGATAGAACAAAGTTAAAATGCATGGTCCTTTTCAAAAGAAAACTACAAAAATAAAATTCCCATCAGGCATTTTCGTACATTTTCATGAAAAGGGATGTATGGACAAGAATGACATAAAATTGTGGATGGAAAATGTGTGGCAGATGCAACCAGATACTCTATGGCAACAACAGTCTGCTGGTATGGGCTCTGTTTTGCAGTCGCATAACTGAGAACATTAAAAATCGCTTAGCACAGAACAATACTAAGATTGCTGTTATACCAGATGGTTTAACTTCAGTGCTATAAATTTTCAATGTCTCTTTGAATGATGGAACAATCTTCATGAGTGAACAATGGAACAACTGGACGATGAGTGGCGAAAAGTCGTTTACGAAAGGTGGAGTTATGCGGCCGGCGTGACTTAATGTGCTATGCGATTTAGCAATAGAATCATGGAAAAAAGTGGAAACAGTGGTCAAAATCCTTCGAAAAGTGCGGAATTGCTAATGCTATTGATGGCAACAAGTAAGATTTGCTGTGGGATACTTACAATGAAGAGGAAATTGACTCACTAGATACAGAATGAAACCATATGACGAGCTTCCGAACACTGAGTGTGAGGATGTACTTGAGACTCTATTTACCTTAGGTGATAAATATGAGGATTTTGCAGAATCTTAAATACACTGATCAGTACTTTGTTTTATTTTTTAATGTATTTAAATTTCAATGTAATTTTTTTTGTCTCTCCTTAAGGCAACCTCAGATTTTAGGGGCTTTTTTTTTTTAGTTAATTCAACAATTGCCTTCCTGAGGAAATAGTACTATAATAAGGATCAAGTCTCACTAAAAAAAAAAAAGAAAATTACCATTCTGTTGCAGCTTTGCTAAGATCCAGTTGTGACAGCTCAATAACTGCTTTACCAAGAATTTTACCTCTAGGGAACATCATGGAGCCACTTTTTGAAATTACTGTCACTTCAAGAGCATAGTTTGAAACTTCAGACATATTGACATCAAATTCAAGACTAGAATTAAGATTAGCAACAATTAATACATTATATTATTTATAATTCAAACTTTTTAACTATCATATAATTAAAAGTATAATTCAAATCTATTAGCAGCACATGTGCCTTGGATAAAGCTCGAAATTACACTGTTATTGAAATTTTTTGCCTTTTAAAAAGACAAATCGGCTTATGTTTGTTATATTTTCTGAAACTATAGCTGATGCTTTTTAATCACCCAAAGTAAATAAATACACTTTAACATACACAGGTAAGTCTGAAAAAGTGGGCAAAAGTTTACAGGGTGACAGAATGCAGCTATGTTAGCAATATTCGTCATAGAATGTATGGTCGCAATGCAAGGGGTGAGAAACTAAAAGAGAAGTATTTCACTGTCACATATAAAAACTAACACAAGAATGAGAGAAGATAATTCAGAAAATATTTTATTAACAAGAATGTAATTGACAGACATGCTCAAAGAAATTGCTCAAAAGATATTTTGCCCCTGTAATGCAGGCTTCACACCTGCACTACAGAGACTGATGGACATTTGCAAAGACACCAAGTATTTGAATATCGCCGGCAACAACGGCGATCCTGGCAAATAGATCCGTATTGGTTTCAACGGGAAAATCATACATCAGACTTTTCATATGATCCCACAGGAAAAAATCCATACCCAAGAGATCCAGTGATCTCGATGGCCAAGTTATGGGTCCATCTCGACCAATCCATCATCCTGGAAATTTCATGGTTCGTATAACCAGCCATTCTCTCGACAATGGTAGAAAATGCCACCGGGTATGAGCATTGATCCTTTTTATACCATTTACAATGTGACCTTGAGCTTCGTCTTTTGTGTTTCGCCCAGAATTTCTATGATGAATATTGCTTATATAGCTGTGTTCTATCACCCCACTTTTTCAGATTCATCCAGTATTTGAAAAGGAAGATCAATTAACAATGAATGATAAAAAAAATTTACTTCCCAGTTTCATAATTAATTCTATTACCTAGTCTTAGCACTCTCTAACATGAAAAAATATATGGAATCAGAAAAGGACTTTAAATCTGAAAATGAAACTAAATTCTAAAATGTTGCCTAAGTTACACATGTTTAGATTTAAAAAATTCTTAAATCTGAAAATGAAACTAAATTCTAAAATGTTGCCTAAGTTATGCATGTTTAGATTTAAAAAAATTCTTAGTTTAAACATAATCAAACTTTAAATAAAGAAAACTAATGTATTCCATCTCTAAAATCAACTGCTTTTCGAATAATTCAGCACAGAAAAATTTACTCTCTGAAAGCCAATAGTCATTTCGAATTCCAGAAAGATTTTAGAAATACAAGTGGCAAACCGAAGAAAAGCATCTATTTCTTTTACAAGGGACCTTTTGATTAAATTTCAACTACTATAATCAACAGTTCTGTATACCAAACAGGTTTTAATTTAGAACAAAATTTCCTGACTAAATGATTAAAATAAAAAATTAAAGCAATTTCAGCATGAATTCTGTTGTGATGCTTTAACTGTAAACTTTATAGTACTGGCAATTATGTACATCAGAATAAATAGTTCTTAAGAAATTATCTTAATCCTTTGGTGGTTGCGAAATTATCCAATTCTTTCTTCCCAAATACACATGATATCTGTCAGTCATACTGGGAACAGATGTCACTTGTTTCCTCCCTAGGTGCTTTGTTAAATATCATTATATATGAATGAGAAAGATATAGACCTCTTTGAAAGGGATAATTTACAGCAAGTCAGTATTTTATACTGATTCTTAAGAAACTAATAAAAATGTTATATTATGCTATAAGAAACAATAAATTTATAAAAAAATTATACTTTGTTATTTTCAGTCTATATTCATGTTGTTAATAAGCCAATATAATAAGGTTTTTAGTACTGAACATTTAAAATGTAACAAGACATGACAGACAATTTACAAATCAATAAGGCATGTAATATTATAATGATAAAAAATTAAATACATATATATATATATATATACACACACCTAAGAACAGTTTCGTGTGTGGTAGACTTTGAAACATTAAATGATAGACAGTGTGGCATTTAATGAATCAGCTTTCAAAACAAATATCTATATCCGAATATGAACCATTTTCAATATTCATTAAAAAATTTTCATCTTCAGAATCAGATTCCTTGTTCAGAAAATATGCTTCAGCTTTCTGCTTCATGCTGTTTTTAGCTACAACATGTATTCAAAATACAGTAATAAAAATTCCAGAAAAAAACCACACTAGATTATTTCAAAGAGCGAGCTCACTTTGTCTGCATGCATTGGGGCAAAAATCTAATTCGCAAGTTGGAGTCATTCGTTATCATTTAGGGAGACACTTAACATGCAAATTGTGTTCGTTTATGCCCATTGTGGTGCCGAACTGGAATGTGAGCTGAACTCGTTGAAAACCAGCAAAGGTTCAATGATTCATATCCAGCCTTCTAAATAGAAAAGGATGATGCAATTTCAAATAATTACTGACTTTCCGTCAAGAAAATCGAAGATACCTGCAATGGTACATTAGCATTATCCCTTTTAACTTCCCCTTTAACTTTTATGTTCCATTTTGTAAAAAAAAAAAAAAATAAAAGTTTAATCAATATAGAAAACTATTACCAATCCATAAAGCATAACACCTTTTTATCTTCCAAATCACTGCACACTGCATCCAACAGTAAAAAAGTTTCAAGGGGCTAGATCAAAGGAAGGGGAAGGATGTTTGAGCACAGTGATTACATTGTAGGCTATGAATTCATGAAATAATTATAATGTGCACAGTGATGAGTTCTCATGAAGCAAAATCCATTTATTTTCTATCAACAATAGTTATATACACCATGTATGATTTTGCATTCATGCAGTAAGCTGCATTTACAAACAGCCTTTCTAGGAAGTACACAATTCTAAGAATGTCAAAAGATAACTACTATTATTTTGATTTTGGATCTGCTTCTTTCACATTCTTATCATGTAATATCAAACCTCCCCTAGTGACATACCCTGTGCAATGTCCTCAATGATAAGATAGCTAAATGATTGATCAGTTCAGTTATTTCTGGCAAATGCATGAGTAAATGTTCGGCCCTTTGGAAAAAAAAAAAAAAAGAAAGCTACATTTTATTTTGTCTATCATGTCTTGCTGTTATGAAATTACTCCCTTCAAGTAATGTTTTTGAATTTATTTAAGTTATTATTTTACTTAATTTTTCGTTAATATTCCTGATATTTCATTATTCATTTACTTATTATTAACTTAATTCATTAATATTTTATTCCTTTATATTTTATTTAATTATTCATTACTTATTGCCTTACCTATTATTTTATTACTTATTTTTAGTTCCCGTTTCTGACGGCATTCTGTATAGCTAAAAAAACTTTTAATTTTAGAAATTAAGAGCTGGTTGTAATATTAGGGCAAGTTTATAGCTTTTCATATATGAAAAAGAGGAGATTTTCAGTAAAATAAACCAATGAAAAGTGCTGGAACACTTTATAAAGATGTGATAATAAAAGAAATAAAATAATAAATGAAGTGATAAATTATATGCAACCCTTTATGAAACAAGAGCTACCTTTAGAGGCCTCGTTCAGTCTGCTGATTTCACAAATAGATAAAATTACATCAAACAGATAAATTAAGAAAAGAAATTTTAGGACATTTTAGCAAGGATATTTCTTATTGCTTAGAACAATTTTATAAATGCAGTTAAGAAAATCATAGCATACAGTGATTTCCCAGTTTATATCAATCAAAAGAAGCCAACACACAAGGGAAACAAAAATTGCCTCTCTCAAGAAATATGTTTATCAAAAAATGTGAAATCAGGTATGTGCATTCTATGCATATCTGTCCCAAAAAGAAAAAAAAAAGTGAAAAAGCTGATTCTATAGCAAATGCAAATTTCTTTCAGAATGCAGAGAAATTTTCTTCTTATAACTCCAGTTTTTCCAATACTTTATTAAATATATTTAACACTAGTCCTGCCAATTATTTGAGTTGAATGAGGCACTAAGCTGAATTAACACATACAATGAATCAATTAATACATAAACGAAAGTTATTAGTGGTATTCTAAACTTCATGATAATAGGGAACCTCAATTACCTGAAACAATTTTTCAGATGATGAAAAAGAAATTAAATTTTTTCATGGTTTTCATGATCACTAGAATATCTTAATTTTCAAAACCACAGTCCTATTATAACAAAGCGGAGTGAGTTTCAAAAAATTGTTACGTTCACTTTACTCAATTATATCCATTTATTGCCTTTCAAGAAACTTTCAAGGATATTTACACTTACTCCTTGAAACACTTCAAAAAAAAAAAAAAGAGAGAGAGAAAGAAACGCATCATTTTGAAAACAGATTATTCGGATCAATAATTTACATACTTAAAACTATTAATTTTCATGCAAAAACCCATAAAGTTGATAACTTGTTTTAAGTCGTTTTCATTTATCAAATTTGAAGTTTCTTCACAGAGTGCTCTGTTTTACTCTCTTAAATATTTCAGAATTAAAAGTAAAAAGGATAATGCGTTTTTCCCTTCCCCCTTTCCTTTTTGAAAATCACAACTTTATTCTTCACTCAAATTAAAAGGAAATCTTTCTTTTTTAGTTCACATTTATTAAAATCAATTGATAATTATAATCAGAATAAGAAAAAATAATTTGAAGAACCAATAGAAAATTCTTCCATTTTCTGTCTCAGAAAAAAGAATGTTCAGTACATTGTATGAAATTTAATTTCTGCATCATAGGAGTTAGGTTAGGTTATTCATTTATGGCAAAGCACACGAGGGCTATCTGCCTAAGGGGAGGGATGCCTTCGTGGAGGACTTTCTAAGGGAAACTGGCTCGTATACACGTTACACATGGGGAAAACCATGAAAACTCCCATGTATAAAATTATGAGGGTACACTTTTAGCTTTTAGAAATAATTTATTTACAAACTTAGAATGTATAATCACAGATCACTGCAATATCAGCATAGTTCTATTTTTTTATCTCTGTATCCAAAGTGTTGCCAATTACAAGTTACTAAATATTACATGTTACCATTTACAAATTATTAAATATTACATCTTCCGTTTTTTAAAGAGTTCAAAAGTTTTAACAGTCTTAAATCAATCCAAATATCTGGCCGGCTTTCTAATCACTCTCCCACTTCTAGTTCTTAGCTCACCGTTCCTTGTTTCTGAGTTAGCAGAGTTTGGTAGTTGATCTTTTAAACTTTGCCCTTGAGAATATCTGGAATCATATCCTTTTACATCTGTTTTCTGTGTATTAACTCCTTGTTCTGTTCCTCTGATATTCTCTTCAACAGCTGAACTGTTTTCTCTAATATCTTTTCTATTTCTTCTCAATACTAATCCACCTGTTCTAAGTATATATGATCTAGGCGTCTTATGCACTTCTTCTACAACTGCTGGTTTCCAGCGATTATCTTGATATACCCGAACACAATCTCCTTTATTTAGCGATGGTAATGTTTTTGTATGACGATCATAATATGACTTCTGTTTAGTTCTTTCTTGGTTGATTTTTTCTTTTACATTTTTCACAACTTGAGGTTTAAGTAATTCTTCAGATGTAGGAAGAACCGTTCTTGTTCTTCTACTCATAAGTCGTTGAGCTGGTGATCCTAGCATCTCATTAGTTGGAGTGTTCCTATGAGCTAACAATGCTAAATAAGGATCAGCATGATCTGCTTGAGCTTTCTTTAACAATTTCTTCGCCGTTTGTACTGAACGCTCTGCTAATCCGTTCGACTGTGGATGGTATGGACTGCTTGTTATATGTTTAAATTGGTATTTCTTTGCAAATTCTGCAAATTCTTTACTTGCAAACTGAGGTCCATTATCAGATATCACTATCAATGGTATACCGTATCTTGCAAAATGAGATTTCATGTAACTGATCACTGTCTGACTTCGAGTATCCGGTAGTTTAGAGATTTCAAAAAAGTTGGAATAGTAATCTACAATTAATAAATATACATCTTTGTTAATCTCAAATAAATCTGTCGCAACTTTATACCAAGGTAAATTGGGAATTTCATGTGGTATCATAGGCTCTCTTATGTTTTTGTTCTGGTATTCATTACATATAAAACATTTTGAAATTGTATCTTCTATCTGCTTGTTCATAAGTGGCCAAAACAAAACATCTCTAGCTCTTTTCTTACATTTTTCTATACCAAAATGACCCTCATGAATTAAATTTAACATTTCCTTTTGCATAGATAAAGGAATAATTACCCTTCCTCCTTTGAAAAATAAGTCATTTTCCATTGTCAACTCATCTCTGTAGTCCCAAAATACTTTGACTTGAGGTTCTACCTGATGTTTCCTTTCTGGCCAGCCTCTCAGAATATATTTCTTTAAGCACTGTAGTGTAGCATCACATTCACTTTCTTTCTTCAATTCATAAATTTTTTCATCAGATGCTGGAATCAGTGTACAAATTTCTGTATCTTCATCATTATCTTCTGCTGTTGTATTCAAATATGCTCTACTCAAAGTGTCTGCTATTAATAAGTCTTTCCCCTTTTTGTACCGTACATCTAGATCATATTTTTGTAAATTTAACAGCATTCTTTGCAATCGCTGTGGTGCTTTAAAAAGAGGTTTCTTAGTTATGCTTTCTAATGGTCGATGATCAGTTTCAACTGTAATACGTTTGCCATATATATATTGATGAAATTTAGAACATCCAAAAGTAATAGCTAAAAGCTCTTTTTCTATTTGAGCATAATTTTTCTGACTTTTTGTTAGAGCTCTGGAAGCATAAGCAATTGGTTGGTTTTCTTGTAGTAAAACAGCACCTAATCCTTCAGAACTTGCATCTACTGAAAGAGTTACATCCTTATTAACATCATAGAATTTTAATACGGGTGCTTTTGCAATCAATTCTTTAAGTGTTTCGAAAGCTTTTTGATGCTTTTCAGTCCAGTGCCAGAGAACATTTTTCTCAAGTAACTGTCTTAATGGTGCAGTAATAGTAGTTAAGTTAGGAATAAATTTGGCTAAATAATTAATCATTCCCAAAAATCTTTGTAGCGAAGGCACATCTGTAGGTTCTGGCATTTTAACAATTGCTTCCACTTTAGAAAAATCAGGTTTTAGTCCATTTTCACTTAACTCGTGCCCTATATAATTCACACGATTAACTTTTATTTTACATTTAGCCTTATTGAACTTCAAATTATTTTTTCGTGCTCTCTGGAGTACTTTTTTAAGTCGTAACTCATGTTCCTTTTCATTAGATCCCCATATTAAGATATCATCTATAATACATTCAACGCCTTCTAGACCTTCTATTATTTGGCTTAATTTTCTTTGGCAAATTTCTGGAGCTGAACATATGCCAAAAGGTAATCTTTTGAATTTGTATCTGCCAAAAGGTGTATTGAATGTACACAAATTACTACTTTCTTCGTCAAGCTGGATTTGCCAAAAAGCACTATTAGCATCTAAAACAGAAAATAGTTTTGCGTTAGGCATTCTAGTGACAACTTCGTCAATGGTTAACATCGGATAATGTTCTCGTTTTATAGCTTTATTTAAATCTCTAGGATCTAAACATATTCTTATTTTGTTCGGTTTGACAACTGTGACCATTGAATTTACCCATTCAGTTGGTTCTCTTACTTTCTCAATAACATTTAAATTTTCCATTCTTTGTAATTCTTTCTTAACTTTATCACGTATAGCTATGGGTATTTTCCTTGGAGGATGAATGACTGGTGTTACATCTTGTTTTAACTGGATTTTATATTCTCCATTCAAACAACCTAAGCCTTCAAATACATCTTTGTATTCCTCCAGTAAGTCTTCAGTGTAAACAGACATTACTTTTTGAATCAAACCTAGTTGCAAACATGATTTTAATCCTAATATAGAAGGTACTTCTTTGTCAATAACTTGGAATTCCACAACAAAATTATTTTTTCCATATTGGCAGTTAAGTACTACTTTTCCTAAAGTATCTATTTTATTCCCAGAGAATGTAACTAATCTTTTAATTTCAGACTTTTGTATCGGAACATTCAGCAATTTCACTTTGCTTTTAGAAATAACATTGCACATTGCTCCAGTATCTATCTGCAAATTTACTTTACTTTTATTTACATTAACGTCAACAGTCCATTTCTCTTCCTTGTTATCTGAATTAAGGTTTAATGTGCCAACATAAAATTCTAACTCTTCCTCAGAGTCGTGATTTATTAATTTAATTTGTCTATCTTTTTTGTTTACCTTCACTGCTTCATTTTTTATTATATAGCTTTTACACTGATTCGCGAAATGATTTGACTTTTTACATTTATGACAGATTTTTCCATATGCTGGACACATTCGATAGTCATGAGATGTTCCACATTTAGAACAAACTTTTGTCTTTTGTTTATCGGTATTTACCTCTTTGTAGGTATTCTTATTATGTTTACTTAGTTTCTTTTTCACTAAGTTTACAGCAGTTTCCTCATCTTTTATGATTTTCATTTGATGTGCACTTATTTCAGCAGATCTGCATATATCAAGAGCTTTTTCTAATGTTAATTCTGCTTCATGTAACAATCTTGCTCTCACTACATCATCTTTAATACCACAAACAATTTTATCTTTTATTAAACTATCCGTTAACTGCGCAAACTCGCATGTTCTAGCTTTATTTCGAAGGTCAGTTACATATTCATCTATGGTTTCTGACGCGGTTTGATTTCTAGTAAAGAATAAATGTCTTTCATATGTAATATTTTTCTTAGGAATACAATATTCCGTAAATTTTGTTTTAATTTCACTTAATTTAATTTCTTTACCCTCTTCTATAGGAAATGTATTATATATTTCAAGACCACGAATTCCTATTACATGAAGAAAAGTATTAACTCTTACCTTCTCTTCTTTACTATGTAAACCACTAGCTACTTCATATATTTCAAATGACTGCAGCCACCTCTGCCAATTCGAAGCTAGATTTCCATCAAATTTCATCGGCTCTGGTGGTTTTAAACTTTCCATTTTGAAAGCAAAACACTCCTGACACCATATAAAATTATGAGGGTACACTTTTAGCTTTTAGAAATAATTTATTTACAAACTTAGAATGTATAATCACAGATCACTGCAATACCAGCATAGTTCTATTTTTTTATCTCTGTATCCAAAGTGTTGCCAATTACAAGTTACTAAATATTACATGTTACCATTTACAAATTATTAAATATTACACCATGCAGCCAGCCCGTTCGCGGGATTCGAACCTCGGACCGAACTACCAGTGTTCAGCGTCTTTACCGCTCGGCCGCTGGTGGGCCCTGCATCATAGGAACATACATTCTTGAATGCAACTTATGATCAACAAGCATTATTTATTAATAGTTACACCAAATAACTATTTAAATTATAATAATATTAAACTACTTGAAATATTTCTTTGTATTTAAAAAAACTGTTTTATTGCTTTAAATATCTACTTGGAGCTTTTCAAAATCTACTTGCAGCTTCTCAGTTTTCCTGAATGCCAATGTGCAGCTTCTACTGATATTAAATTTGGCCACTCCTTTTACATCTTAAGACTTAATATAAGTCCAGGGATCAGATCCTAAAATTAGGACTACTGGAGCCCTATGGAAAGCCATCAACAATAGTAAACAGAAATAAATAAAAGCTATAATTAAAACAAAATATAAAAAACAGATAAAAATATTTGTAAATCAATAATTTCTGGAATAAAAAATAAAATTATACTAACACATTCTGAAAATGAAATAAAAAATTTTTTAGTCTGCTGCAATCTGCAACCAAAACAAAAATATTGGCACACTTTTGCCAATCCATGGTTCTTCCAGAAACTTTTATGCAGAGTCCCTATTTTTTTTTTTTTTTTCCTGGCTGAAGGTTTATTTTATCCAGTGGCAAAGGAAAATTGAACTTGCATAAAGGTATCTGCACTCATATGAAGATTCCAGTACACCCTAGGAAGGTTTCAGTCATTTTGAACTATGGCAGATTTGCTTTAAGGCTTCAGATGCCCTTATGAATGCACCCTTCCCTTTCTTCTGTCAATGAGTAAAAAAGCACTCATTAATTTCTGGGATCATGAAACTAATATTATCACAACTGGTTTATGTGATTATTGCAAAGCACTTGAGGGCTATCTGCCTAAAGGGAGGGATGCTTTTGTGGAGGACTTTCTAGGGAAAAAAGGCTTGTATACATGTTACACATGGGGAAAATCACAGAAATGCTCAGGCAGCCTGCCCGTTCGTCAAAATTCGGACAGACCAAACTACCACTGCTCAGCAACTTTACCACTCGGCCACTGGTGAACTAAAATTACCACAAAATTTATATATAAATGTAACTTTTCATAATTATTTTATTATAGCACAGTGAGCAGTTTGCTAATTGGATATTTTCTATTTAGAGACCATACAAAAAATTAATTTCACTTTTACAAACAATGCCTTTCAACTTGAGTACTGAAATCGATTTTATAATATTCTCTACTTTAATTTGAGGAACTCTGTATATTCAGTACATATCCAGGATCAATATTTATGGAAATGAAAAATTTACGGCTTTATGCAACCTTACATACCCTGACAAAAATGTATCCAAAATCGTACAAAACATACAAGTGCATCATGTAAGGGCAAATGTTCGCATTACATGCTCACCCCCCCTTCCTCAAAAAAAAAAAGTAAGGGAAAAAAAAAGAACGAATACAAATTTCAAGCAGAATTATTTGAAAAACATCATTCAGCAAAACAAATGCAAGGCCCATAAATAAACCTGAATAATATAAATTACACATTAAAAGTCTATCTAAAAGTACAGTACAATCCCCCCCATAAGCTCTATTTAAAATCTCTGCTAAAAAATATATACACATAATACTTACGATTCATCAAATATGGGATTGCATGTATTTTTTATGACTTGAGTTTTCTGTTTCGTTTCTTTATTGCGATCTGGAGTCATGTAGATCTTAACATAAGGATCAGGTTTATCTTCTCCTTCTTTATGAGGTAAATTCCTATTATATTAAAATATGCAATGATATATTTCAAACACAAAATATTTTAGGACAGCAAACACAATATTCTTCAAAAACAAAATTCAAAACACAAAATTCTAGTTCTTTGCAAAAGTCTCCTGGATAGCAAAAAGTGGAAGTTACTGCCAGTTGAGAGTTGTCTTTTTAACACAGTTTGTACATTTAAGAAAATCTATGACATTAAAATTCGTTTACATTACCTTAAGTAATAACACAACCTCATTTTTATAAATAAAAAAACCTGATAAAGTGCATCATGTCCAAAAATCCTTTTTTGCTTTAAACCAAGAAAACGATTGCTATGGAAATAATGCTGATTATTTGAGAAGCCTCTGCAGCGAATGTTCTATCCAAATTCTTGCAAAAAAATATTTGAAATGTCTAAAAAGGGCAAAGTTAATACTAAACCATGTTCAGGAAGACTGGAAGATAATGAAAATGATGAACTGAAAGAGCTTCTTCATCAAAACCTGCCTTGATCACTGTGGGACATGGAAAATGAACAAGTATGAATTTTTACAGAAAGGGAGTGGTGAATTCTCAAAACTGGTTTTGTGTGACTCCAATCAGCCTATGATTTTTTAACACTTAAATAATTGCATTGTACTTTCTTGGTATGAGCATGTTAAAAAATACTGGACAGCCTGTGAAATTAAGCGCTACTGTTTGGTATTTGTAAAATAAATAAATAAAATCATTTTTTACTTTTAATTAAGTAAATATATTTAAAATTTTGACGAACAGTTACAAGCACCTTATATGAAATATATTATGGATTCTAAATTTCGTAAAATACTACAGATACTGATTCTAGTAGCAATTAGTATACAATAAACATGATAAATCAATCTTTACATACAAGCCTGTGACGACAGCAAATAAGGAGCAAGCCTTGTGCTTGCTTTGCTGGCAATAAATATGGCAACCTTAAAGGCAAGTTTTTGAAGAAACAGAGAGCAGAGACTGGCAGTTGAGGAGTAGTATGCGTATCTAAAGTCTTGAAATAAAGATAAATTTTTATTGTGAATCTGATTAAAGTTCTTGATGAGCGCAGTGAGAATACTTAATGCGATATGGACAACGAAGATCGGCACCATACTACAATGATTTCTACACCGGTGACTTCTGGAATCTGTTAAATCAGACCTTATGAAAAGTTTGCAAAGACTTTCATTTTTGGCAACTTGCCATCTCTCAAGATTTCCAAACTAGTATCTTTGTAATCAAGAGAATCATTGTGATCTATAAGGATTACAATGATTTTCATCCTCCGGATCACAAATGAGTAGTAATTATAGATCATTTTATAATTTTGTTTTCTATTTATCATTCATATTTTATTTTCTATAGTTGAAATTTTACTTTTATTTTGACTTAAATTTAGCAAAAAGTCTGATGCACATGCCATACAAATTCCAGTTTATAACTGATCAGATCCAACCTTACAGTGTGTGAAAGTACATTTGCTTTTGTCACCCCCAAACATATCACAGAAACAATTACTAAATATAATTATTAGTTTCTTATCTTCCTCCAGATACTGCGTCATTAGTTCAAGATTTACTCATGAAACCAGACCCTACTGACTTTTATATAAAGCTCAAAATTCAGTTAATAAACCGATTGGGAGAATCTTCTCAGCAAGAAATTTGCCAATTATTATCTGGACAGGAATTAGACAAGTTAAATTGGAACAAGAATGCTGAAAAAGCCTTTATTGCAGCCAAAAATGCCATTGCTCAAGCTACCCTTTTGACACACCCTATTCCCGAGTTAAGGATCTGGGTAGATGTTTCAGATGTCACAATAGGTGGTACTCTTATGCAGTTTCTCAAGAAACATGGGAACCTATAACATTCTTCTCTATGAAACTCATTAAAAGTCAACAGAAATAGTCTGTGTATGACAGGGAATTACTTTCAATTTATTCTATGATTAAAAAATTCCCACACATGTTAGAGGGGAGAAATTTTCAAATTTTCACAGATCAGTAACCATTAACATATGCTTTTAAGCAGAACCCCCACAAATGTTCGCCTCGACAATTACGGCGTTTAGATGTTATTTCACAGTATTCTATTGATGTTAGGCATCTGCAAGGTTTTGAAAATAACA
>KK117707.1:10008-42336 GCA_000611955.2 Stegodyphus mimosarum
TTCCTTGCATCCTTCTTACTTAAGGGTTAGCAGATGGAAGCAAGGAGATCTATTCTGTTAAATCAAGGGAATAAAATGTTATTGTAGAACTGTTTTAGTTCAGGAGAAACTGTAGAGTTTAAGATCAACAGACATACAAGGTTATGCTCTTCCCAATGAAGTTTCTTACTCAGAGACGTGGAAAAAAACTAAAATACAAAGAGAGCGGAGAAAAAGTTGTTTTTGAGCTGACGAGGAGTCAGTGATGTAATACAAGAACAAACTTTGTAGTACAGTAAACTTGGTAGAGTTGCTATGTCTCTTGATTAAAAGGTTTGGTTTGTTTTGTGTGTTTGTGGCAAAGCCTCGAGGTCTATCTAGCTGAGGGGAGGGATGCCTTCGTGGAAGACCTTTCTAAGGGAAACTGGCTTGTACACACGTTACACATGGGAAAAATCCACGAACACGCATATGCAGCCAGCCCGTTCGCGGAATTCGAACCTCGGACCCAACTACCGCTCGGCCACTGATGGCTCTCTTATTAATAGGAATTAAGAGGGTAGAGGGTTGGCGGCCCTCTTATTAATATGAATCTGGAAAAATGAGTCATGCTTTGATGAAAAATCGCAGCAGACACCTTCAAATTTCTAGCTGGATGTGTTGACCGCTAGGCTGCAAGAACACAGGGAAAGACTGCGTTTAATTCCCTATAGTTTAATAGTTCTACTTGTTCCTGAAAAGAAACGGTTCTTGCGTATGAAACGAAATTTGATAATGTAAATATTTAAGAGTTTCAAAACTGATCAGAAATTTATTGTGTTGTATTTTATCTCCGTACAGTAAAAATGATATTTCTAGTAGCATTCGAATTCCTTTATTCCTTGAAGGTATTCATTGCTTTAAGTAGTAAAAATTTTCTTTTTCGTATAGCTGAATTCTATCTGTAATTTTAGCTGAATATTTTATATTTCGTTTATGAATACAGTGCACGCCGTTTATTAAATTCACGGGTTAGTAAACTCAGCCGCTGATTACGTTCAAATTTCCAGTAATCAAAACAGATACATGCTAATCAATAGAAAAGCCGCCGTTTATGAAACTTATCGCCACCGCTTATTAAACTCAAATTGGCAAAAAACTTATCCTTCAGACCAGACCAGACCTTGTACTTATAAAATCGTTTTGTAGTTCATCCATTTAGTGCATTGCAGACTGTGACTTTATCATTCAGGTATGCAGTGCTTTATTAAAACGGATTTGACCGAAATTTTCCTGCACTTGTGAGGCATTGTTTTCGGAGTTTTTTTTTGTCCTCAATGGATTTCAGAATGGCAGAATGTCCTTATTTTAAGTTTAACAAAAACATTTCTTTAGAGGCATTATAAATGAGTGAAGGTTTCTTCTCGAATTTCCAATGCAACAACAACTGGACTCTGAAATAAAATGGAAAGGGTACTTAAACAACTGCGATACACATCAAGCGGAACTCTCAGCAATAAAAGCTGCCATCAACAGTGCGTCAATAAACAATTTCTCTGAAATATCCATTAACTCAGACAGCTAGGCAGCCATACTCTCCATCCGAAATCCAGACAACCGTTCTCACCTGGCCTATGAAATTAATCAAATCTCCAAAGATCTCAGTATTGAAATAACCATAACTTGGATCGAAAGGAAGAGCACCATCGTTGGCAATGATACCGCCGACAATCTGCAAAAACAGCAGCTCTTTCCCAAGAAGGCGAGTTCCTCAACATCAAGCTTCCGAGATGGCAACTACGACAAATCCTAAACAAACATCGAGTGGCAAGAAGAGAATAATGCTAAAACAGCCGGCGCACTCACCATTTCTTCCCCAAAATCGGCACAGAAATCAGAAGCTCCAAGGCCTTCTTAATTTATTTTCTGAAAAGGAACCTCTCCAATAGCGACAATTGTGTCTCTGGAGTCAAAGGAGATGCAAACCATTACTTATTCTTCTTTCCCCTTACAAGTGACTTACACATTCGTAAACTCACCAGTCTACACTCAAGAGCCAAAACATTATGACCACCTGTCAATAACGAGTTGGGCCACCTTTGGCGCGCAACACAGCTTCAACCCGCCTTGGCATGGATGCCACAAGTCCTTGATAGATGGCCGGAGACAGATTGTACCAGATATTGTAGCAACGGTCACGCAAATCCGAGATATTGCGAATTGGGGGTCTTTGACCTCTGAGCTGCCGTCCCATGACATCCCAAATATGTTCTATCGGATTGAGATCCGGTGAGTTAGGCGGCCAGGACATTAACTGGAAATCAGCATCATGTTCCTGGAACCACTCCAACACAATTGTAGCCTTGTGACACGGGGCGTTGTCCTGTTGGAACATTCCATTTCCAGCTGGAAAAACAGAGGCCATGTAAGGGTGCAACTGGTCCGCAATGATGTTCAGATACCCTGTAGCATTCATGGTCTGCTCTACCACAACCACGGGTCCCAGAGACGCCCAAGAGAACGTCCCCCAGAGCATAATACCTCCACCACCGGCCTGTGTATGACCTACTGTGCATTGAGGGAGCAAATGTTCGCCTGGAAGACGGCGTATCCTGACACGGCCATCGGTGTGATGAATGACAAACCGTGATTCATCTGACCAGGCAACTCTCTCCCACTGATCCATGGACCAGTCGCGATGTTCCCGGGCCCAGCGCAGGCGCAGTTGGCGATGACGCTTGGTCAGTAAAGGCACACGAGTGGGACGTTTGCTGCGTAGCCCCATATCCAACAGTGTCCGCTGAACAGTGTGCTCCGATACGTTTCTACTTGACTCTGCATTGTATTCGGCTGTCAGCTGAGCCACTGTCTGGCTCCGGTTTTGCTTCACCATGCGAGACAGTCTCCGACGACCTTTCTCTTTGATAGCGTGTGGACGTCGAACACCATGTCGTCTACTGTTGGTTTCACCGTCATTCATCCACTTTTCATACGTACTAACAACTGTAGATCGCGAACAACCCACGAGTCGTGCAGTTTCGGAAATACTTGTTCTGAGCCTTCGAGCCATTACAATCTGCCCTCTATCAAAGTCGCTTAGATCAGCAGCCTTTCCCATCGCACACAGAAGTAAGTGAAAGAATGATGCTTCAGACTCTCCAGCAGCAGTTAAATACCACTTCCACCTGATCACGTGCCTTCCACGTCATCCATTCGCGTTCATCGCAAAATGTAGAGCTGGTCATAATGTTTTGGCTCTTGAGTGTACACTGGTGTGCAAAAATTAAGGACGAGACGGTTTTTTCAATATAACTTTGTACAAAAGTTTTCCAAATCAACACATTTAATACTGTAAGGTCCCCAATACGTAAGGACATGAGTAATGTAAGCAACACTTATTAAAAGAGAAATCAGAGGGATAAAAAGAAGCTTTATTGAAAAAGTAGCATGGAGCGCAATGCGACTGAAGGCCGAAACTTCCCTGTGATGGGTGTCTAGCAAGAAACATCCGGTCTTTAATAGGAGATACGATCTCCCCTGACTGCTAGGCAGGTTTCCATCATTTGTGCATGCCGGATATGCGGTTGTTAATGAGCTGTTGAGACACTGCTGCTCGTTCCTCTAGTAGCACCAATCGCAGTTTCGGAATCGTTACTGGCGATAAGTTACGTACTGCCACGGGTCTCCCTAGTAAGTTCCGTACATGCTTGACAGAATTTAGATCCAGAGACCTTGCCGACCAATCCATGTGTTCAATATCTTCACTCTCCAACAGCTCTTCGACAGTAACTGTGCGATGAGGTGGAGCGTTGTCGTCCATGAAGAGGATTTGAGGACCCATAGCCCTTGTGAAAAGACGCATGTAAGGAAGAAAAACCTCGTTACAATAGCAGTCCCAAATGACGAACCTCCTTGGGAGATATGAAGGTCGGTCCAGCTACCAAGCATTATGTCTGCTCGAACGAGAACGCCGCGACCTCCAAAACAGTCCCTTTTGATGATGTTGAAGGGGTTATTGCGTGTTCCCCGCTCTGTCCAGATGTGTATGTGTCTAGAATCGCAACTCAGACTAAATCTGCTCTCATCTGTAAAGAGTACTCGTCCCCATTCATTGTCTCTCCAATTCCGGTGTTCCCGGCACCACAGAGAACGCCTTCTCCGATGGGCAGGCGTTAGAGGTACACACCGTACAGGGCGTCGTGCAAACAGACCACCACCGTGCAGTCTTCTGGCCACGGTAAAACGCGATATCGGTCGTCCAGTCGCCTGTGTCGTGTGTCTAGCGATTTCTCCCGCTGTCTGCCGCCTGTTTCTTCTGGCCTGTAAGGCAATATACCGGTCATCTGCGGGTGTGGTTCCTCGTGGACGACCACTACTAAACCCCCGGATAGCTGTTCCTGTAGTTTGAAATTGTCTCCAAAGTCGTGAAACGATGCTGTGAGCAATTCCGAACTCTGCAGCCACACTTGTCACACTGCGGCCTTCCTCCAACTTCCCAATGATTCGACCTCGGGTAAAAGCATCCAGATGTCGTCTAACAGATTGATTATTCGCCATTTCTCGCTGAGGCAGCAACTCGGTGTGATTTTAACTGCTATACGGCGTGCAATCTCTTTGCCAGAAATACTGATCTTACCCCGACAACATGCTTTATACTACTCAGACACTTCCCCATTACGTCTACCTGCATATCTGCGCATGTGCTACCGTACATCACCTTACTTAATCTCCTGATTGGTCTTTCTGTCCGCTCTGCCTCTTCGTTCAGCTGATATGCTAATTTTTCGACTTCGTCCTTAATTTTTGCACACCAGTGTATGTCTTAAATTTAAAAGACTGGTGATATCTCAACGCCACCTATATCTAAAAATCGTGAAAGTACATCAAAAGCTCAGTGTTCTAAGACTGGTCTTATGCCAAGTCACAGTTTAGGACCGAAAATAAAAAAGCGGAAAGGGCAATGTCTAGGTTACACCTAGTCTAAAATGAAACTAAACAGTCTTTAACCGGCTGCGAGAGATCATTCTAGTAATTTCTGCTTCCTGAGATTTCTGGAAAGCAAAAAGAGGATGTATTTACGGCCAACATAGTGGTCAATTGTATTTATTCAATTTAAATACAAATTACCGAGGTAATATTTCGGTATAGATTTCTCTTAAAATTTGGCTCGCGCTGCAGTGCGCGGGGAATACAGCAATTTTAATTATAATTCTACAAAAATTTGCTATCTAATACAAAATTCGTAACAATATGCTTAGAATTCCCTGCGCAGTGTTAAATGCTGGCATACATTTTTCTATTAATTTCGGTGTTCTTTCACCTGTTCATATCAATGTTCAGTTTTTTTAGCAAGATGGCTTGCAAAACATTTTTCTTACATCACGGATCTTCTTTGGTGTTTAGGCTTTCAAAGGTATCGGTTTTTCTTCTGTAGTTGGAGAATAGTTTTGGCATATGGCCCTAATTAAAAAGCGCCACCGAAATGGGCAAACATTCTGGGCTGTTTGAATTAGAATATGATTCAGTCTTGACTGGCAGAAATGCCATTCAAGAATGCAAAATACTATGCACACTTCATAAAAACATAATAATTGATTAATATGCCACATTGTGGTGAATTATTCGTGGTCTTTTGAACATATATTCTACCGTAGGGTCGTAGTCTGCAAGTTTAACATTGTGATCATAGGTGGATGACATAATTTTCTTGAAAATGTTATGCGAGTATGAAAGAATACAACTTTGTGCATGTTTCAGATCTTTATGTAATTTCAGCTATCTAATAAGCATGCCGCATTTGTGATAAAAACAAACTTTATAACTTTTTTTTATTCCATGTGTCAAATCGTTCAATTTGTTTTACAAAAATTCATTAAAATTTTACAAAATGTAAAATAAGTAATACAAAACATATAACTTCATTCTATGAAAATACTGAATATTTTTAATTAGATAGATCAGGAATTAAATGCGTTTTTATTATTTAAATAAAACCGATTCAAAATTAAGAAACGACTATTCTTAAGAACTGCATCAGTTTCTTTCAGATAGCTTAGTTTGTAAGTCCACAGCAGACAGATTCAACCTAAAAGATCTTACATTTCTCCGAATGGCAACAGACTCAAATGGAAGTCAAACAAGACATTTACAGCGATTCGGCGGAAAATAGCGTTTCAAGACAACGTTTAAAGACCCTTTTGGGCAATAATAATTTAAGAAGTGACACAGTTGACAGATGGATTAAAAAGTAGACAGTTTCATATACCTGCCACATGAATTTTATCTTTTTTTTTTCTTTTGTTTTGAATTTTCAGCTTTATACAAATGTATTACAATTGCACTTAATTATTACGTGCTTATAGATGTTTTTGAAAGTGAAAGATCTTGTGTAGTTAGTGAGTAAGTTTTTATATCGTGAGAAGCTTTCCTCGACAACAGGTGCAGTTATTAGAGTATATATAAAAAAACTGCTTCATTTATCATTAACTCTGCTTCAGTATCAACAGAGTTTTCTTCTGCTATTAAGATGAGAAATATTTTGGAAGTCACAGTTTTTTTAGTCAAAACACAGCTGAATTTAACAATTGCAGTACCTAAAACTTTGCTTCTAGCCTTTTTTAAAATATCGCCTAATTAATTCATGAAATTTATTGCATCGGCTAGTTCCATATTTTGCGTAAGGTACAACATCGTTTAAAAAGAGCAACACGTCATTGTGTATAATGCCATTTGGCCACAAAATTTTCAGCAATTTTGTAAAGTCTCTTAGAATTTTTCGACATTAATAGACTGAAGAATTCCGCAACGATCTCGCAGTGCTTCTAACCTCCGAATACGCTTAGACCGTGCTTCCAGTTACCCCACGAAAGCATGCAAAAAGGAGGAAGAAAATACCTTTTAACTTTTAAAACAATTGACGAATTGCCGAATGGTTCACATTTTGACTACGCCTACGTTAAGTAAAATTATATTGCCAACTAAATCTGGATCCAGAGTACCTGTTATTACACTGCACACAGGACGACCATCAGTATCATTTGTTTCTTCAAATGAAACAAATATTTTTCCTCTTTTGCAATTTCTTTAATTTTCTCTATCATTTCCCAGAAACAATCCATTATATAATTTTTTCGCAGTTTAGATTCGTTAGATATCATTCGGTCTATATATTTTTCTAAAACATCGCAAAATCTAGAGTTGTTCAGTTTTCCTTAAGGAATATTTGTCCTTAAAACTCTCTAAAAAAGGCGAAAAAATTCATGCCACCAAAAGCTTGGCCTTGATTATAAATAAACTGCAGAGGGCTTTTACACAGTTTTAGAACGATTTAGGGGCCGTTTAATTACTGTTAAAGAGTATTTTTTAAATGTTGGATCCGACAGCCATTTTTCTGGAATTTATTTTGAAGAAGCCATGATAAAGAGGCTTTTCGTTGAATTTTCAGGGCTATTGATTTACATTCATCTTCCACTAATCTCCAGAATTCATCATTCATGGTGGGTTTGTGCTTAGAAAGAGTTCTTTTCAAGAGAAAAAAGGCATAATAGTCTATATGTTATGTTACGTTATGTAGAAGTGAAGGGGCCACCTAATATTTACCCTAAGTAAGTAGGTATTAGCCCCACACACTAACTAGAAAACTAACAACAATCCGGCATCATTTCTCGAGTCGTGATGGAAATTGTGACTCCAGCCAACACTACGAGTAATTGCCACCGTCGGCGGCATCAATGGCACTCCTATCTTTCGGCGTTAAATTAGCTCAAGTTATTGGATTACATTACATGATATGCGTTGCGATTTACATAGTTGTACAGGTGCATGTTTCAGGATGTTATCTATTGTAGTGGGCACAGGCATCATCTTTCAGGACATTATACATTGCAGTAGAAACAGGCGTGATGTTGCCACGTTACAAATCATTTTTGCAAACATGATCCTTTTACATCAGTATTTACTATCAGAATATGTCAGAACTAGAAAATTGTTCACAAAGCTTTACATTTAAGTTGTTGTATAGTTGTGCTGAAACTTTAACAGCTCAATTTTGACGATTCATTATGTGCTGTAACGTATGTTTTTGTGATAATTTATGTTCAAAAATTGCATTATATCAAGCAGTACATTGTTATTTACATGTAAATATTGATCATAATATTAAATTGTGGTGGTTAGGAGTAACTTATTTCTAGTTTATAGATCATGTTTGCAATCATGATTTGTTTACATCATTATTTACAATCAGCAGTCAAAATTAGAAAAGAATGTAACATAATATTAAAAAGAATATAAATTAATAAGTTTCAAAACAGAAGGAAAAAATAGCTTCATCTGCATACTTTTACGTACTACGTACTTTTAGATATATCTGCATACATATGCGGATACATTGCCAACTTATTTTTATCAGTTCAATTGCATGGAATTTCGTGTATTTTTACGATAATTAGTTTACAATAAATACATTTCATGATACACTCACTTCCATAAGTTAAGCATGAAGATGTAAAATGCAAAACAATCAACAAATACTGCTTTGATTGACACAAAATTCGGCAGGAAAGTAGCATATATATTTATGCATAAAACAAAATCAATTATATACAGAAATGAAAACAATATTAAATTTTTGTAAGTTATCAGATAATGACATACTGGAGACTTAAACAGAATTATGTATAAAGTGAAAATAAACAGCATAAAATAAAAAAGGAAATTAATAGGGTATGTGATCCCCCCCCATCTGTATACAAATTTTACAACTTGTGACCATGCTTTCACTTAGATGGTCTGCCACCGCAGAATTAAGCAATCGCCATTCTTCTTGTAAAGCAGTTTCCAGCTCAATAAGAGTGGCTGGAGGTGGCAAACGTGAAGATACAGCACGGCCGAGAGCATCCCAAAGATTTTCAATGGAATTAAGGTTGGGCAAATATGCTGGCCACATGCCATACACGCAATCCCTTCACTCTCCAGGTAGTCATCGACGATATCAGCTCTATGGGAACGTGCGTTATAGTCCATAAAAACAAAAGTAGGGCCAACTGCTGCAGCGTACAATCTCACAATGGGTTCTAGGACTTCATCTCGAAATCAGACAGCCGTCAAAGAACCCCTTTTAAAGACGTGCTGGTCGGGGCGGTATCCTAATCAAATCCCTGCCCGCACCATAATGCTTCCGCCTCGGAATGCGTGATGTTTTGGGACTGATTGCGTGTTCGTTGTTCACGCCATATCCTTATACGCTTGTCATCTGGCTCCAGAGCAAATATTGACTCATCAGTAAACATGACATTGCCCCAGTCAGACACATTCTCGGCACCACTGTAATCGTGCCCCTCTTGATTGGACGGATAGAGGAACACAAAGTCGAGGTACCCGGGCGTACAGTCCACTCATATGTAATCTTCGGCGTAGTGGAGGTCGCTTTGCGGTTTCGCTTGGCTACAATAGCAATATATCGATCTTCCGCGGGCCTTGTAATCCTTGGGCGACCGGCTACGGGCCTTCGGACAACTGTCTGTGTGGTTTGGAATTATTTCCATAAACGTGAAATTACAGAATGATGAACGCCGAAGAAAAGAGCAACATTTGTGATCGACTGTCCTGCTTCAATGCGCCCCACAGCACGCCAGCGCTCAGAATCTTCCATTCGTCTTCTGGAAGTCATAGAAACATGTATGTCTTGAAAACAAATTGTACGAAAGTTTTTAACACCTTCTATCAGCACTGCAATCAACTTCTGTAACCCTTCATAAAGCTGTGTTCTTATAAGACTGTCTTTTTTGCATATTTCTTGACATGAAAGCGCGATATGCTGTTACCTAACATATTTGCATGCTTCCATCTACCTCTGCAGCGAATTGCATCCTATTCAATTCTGATTGGCTTCCGGAAATTAGCATTTTCCTCTCCGTGCGTAACGTTTGGAAGTGAGTGTACATTACATTGTTAATGCTTTAGCAACTCAATGCTGGCAATTTATTATATGTGTTTGCTTTTCAGGTGATGTTACCCTATGTTACATAGAAATGTAGGGGGTTATCTATTATTCACCCTAAGTAAATAGATAGTAACTACATGTGAGTCTCCTATGTTGTGCTTCATATGATTTGCGGTGTTTATTTCTTTTCTGTAATGGTACTCTCGCGTTCATTATATTTGCATTTAATTCCTTTGTTTCGTTGTTGCTGGAGCATTTCTTTGAAGGTTATACTCCATAGCTCTTGACTTCTAGCAGCCAAAATGTCAATAACTTTCGTAATTTTATTCCTCAAGTGCTTATTCTTGACTGCATATCTTAGAAATGGGAATAAATCCTCTTTTGAATTCGGTTTCTTTAGATGGAGGGAATCTATAAGCGGGCAGGAAAATAAATAATGTTCGGGGTGATTTTTTTCACCACATGCACAGGAGTCTGATGAGAAGAGATTTCTTGCATAGAGGTACGTGGGAAAGGGGCCGTGCCCCGATTTCAGGGGACTTCGCAGAAATACATTGAAACGGTATATATGCAACATATGTAAGAGCCTTCATTTTTTTAAGGAATGCCAGGAATGCAGTGGTATGTTTCGAAGTGGGAGTTGTTGCTTTGTCTTGATGAAATTGTACTCTTTGAAAGTCATTGGGATAAAGAAATAGAATTTCTTCTATAAATAAAAGTAAAGCTTTCTCTTAATAGCACATTGAGTTGATGCGAACATTTTTTCCCATTCTTCTTGTTCTTAATTTTCTAATATCCGATAGTAAGAGAATTCTGCGACAATCATAAACCATTTACTGAAATTTTATATGCATTGAAGGAACCAGGTTTGTACATTTTTTCCTCTTCGTTTTCGATAGAAAATAGACCTTTTTTTTGTTGCATACCCATGCTTCACCAAGCATTACAAGTATTTCCATTTATCTCCTGATAAATAGTTTTCATACAGGATTTCACAAATTGTTCTCTGTTGAGCCACATGCCTCAGCAAAGGCTTGTGAACATATTATTTTTTTTTAGTTTTTTTATGCTGTAAATCTTGTTTTATTATTTCATTTATTATCGCTACAGCTGAATTTAACGACTTTGAAATTGATTTCTGCTTCGGCATATTTTCTCTTGTTACCAACGATTTAACTTTAGAAATATTATAAACAGTAACTTCATTTTTCGAGTGCTTGTTTGGAGCCTTCTTTCATGTACAAGTAATGAATGACAGTTTTACTCCTTTCGATTAAAAATGTTATCTATTTTGCCCTTCAAAATTTTAATACCTTGGGTTTGACAAGGTCTTTGAAATGTGGACTAAGAATGTTCCTCTTTGGAAAGCTCAAAAACATCTCCAATCAATCCACAGCTTCTTTGCATGCGATATGTTGAAATAAGAGTAAATAAGTAAAACAGTAACACGATATTTCTCATTTTAAATAATAAGCTGTAACAAAAAGTGTTTATTCAAAGAAATTTGCCTTTTTTCTAATTTTTTATGGAAATCGTTCTAGAAGTGTGTAAACATCCTCTGTATGGTAACTGAAATTGGTACTTATCGATTCCAGAAACTCATCTTTTCACAATTGTTCAATCTGATAACCTGGCGTATCTCTTTAAGCCTAAGACTTACTTTTTCTCATAGAATCTTAGTATCATATGCATCTTAGAATCGTATATTGTTGGCTTCAGAAATTTCTTAATCGGAGACTGCGTGAATTTTAGAGGCTGATACATTGTGTTACTTTATTCTGCCATTTCATTAATCATCCATAATTGCTGCTATCGCGCAAGGCTTGTCTTCCACATGGCCTAACAAACAGCAAGTTATCTGAGTTTTAGTGCATTACGTCATTTAAATACACTAATGAAAACAAGATATTTAAAAGCGAAGTTGTTAAATAGCACAATTAAAATTCAAAAGATAAATAATAGATTTCATGTCACTTCAAATAACAACACTGTGGAAATCAAACATCTGAAATACCATATGGAAGATAAGAGGTGTAACGTGACAGGTCTCCTTGTGGTGCACCCTAGTAAAGACTAAATCTGTCACAGCTTTGCCTCGCTTCTTTGTTCCTTTTGAGTGTTTGGATTGTATTACTATATTCTAAAGAATGGGCTGCCAATTTTGCAGAGGTCCATTGTCTTGCAGTGGATTCCTGTTCATTGTGGCATCGAAGAAAATGAAGAAGCCGATTTCCTGGCAAAGAAAATAACGACTATTCTACAAACCACTAATAACCATATGACTTTTAATTCTGCAAAACTCCTAATTAAATTAGAATTTAAGAGGAGGTTTGCCTTCTACCTATCAAATGAAGGTAAGGGAAAAGCTAGTTCAAAACCATTTATTCCAGATTTTCCTCGTCCTGTAGCCGTGTCGTTATTTCGTGTTTTGACTGGGCTCGATTGTCATCTTTTTAAAATTCGACTTAAGGACTCTTCTGTCTGTACCTTTTGTAACTCTGGACAGTCCGTGCTTAAGGAGCATATTGACGAATACACTGCTCTATTATCTTTTAATTCTATTGTTCATAAGTATTAGGAAGCAAGATCAAGGCTAATGGCTTAGTGGCCAAGTGCCTGGCATTTGTATAAACGAATAAAAATGTGTAAGATAAAATAAAAAGGTCTATTGTTTCCCACTATGGTAGTTTGGAGAGATAGGTCCGTTAAAAGTATTTCTAAAATTTCAAAATTTGTGTAAATATACTCACTTTTAAAACGTGTTCTCATCTAAAGTTATTTTACCCACTACATTAAATTTCACCGGAGAAAACAAAAACGTATAAAATACGTAAATTTCACCAAGTACAGCAGAAAGTCTAGTTAAATTTCCACTGCAAAAAGAGAGCGAGAGCGTGGGATCCGCCCAAATGGTACACAGTTTTTCTAGATACATAGAATGATCAAAGGAAACTTTTACCATAGTTTGAAATATCCTATCATTAAAGAAATAACGCTGGAGAGGGTTGCCATAATATTTCTAAGCTTTTACGCCTAACGTGACATACGTGGGGCACGAGGCATTTATTCTTTTGCCTTGCGATATGAATAGAATTCCAATCTCTGAGATTGTTTCTTTTAGAAGAACACATGTATTGAATGTAATGAAAGAAAAAGGACATTGATACATTTAGCTTATGAAACCATTTCTGAAAGGAAAATTCTAGGAAGAAATGGAAGTTTCGCATGTACATTACTTAATAACTTTGAATTTTAGAAGCATCTACGAAAATTACGGCCAATGCTACTAATTTTTATAATTTTGGAATATGTTCTTAAGCGTAGAAATATGTTTAAATGAGAATTTCATTAAAGAAATAACAACTCGCAATTATAAGTATAATTGCTAAGTAAATGGGACTTAATTGCACTTAAATTGATACTGAAGAATTTCGAGCCTTGGCAAAGATTGCAAAGTCGTAGAATCATATTTAACAGCACATACTTTTTTCTCGGAGTTGTTTATAACTTCGTGAAACATTTTAAAAATCCATGCTAAGTAAACTACTTGACCGATGCCAATTTTTACTGCACTAGAATAGAGGCAAATGTGTAAGTTTTATTCTAACTATTATTCTGTTATTATCTTTATGTATATTCTGTTACAGTAGACGTCGCTTAATGCGATCGTGGTTAATGTTATCACCCAGTCACTGTTATCGAATTGCGGAAGTTCTGCCTCCGGGTATATAGGAAATATGAAAAATACATCGCTTATTGGGATTAGCAATTTTATTAATATGATCAAAATATTATAGAATAAATTTTTGAACTGAAGTGAAGTTGCAAAATAAGTTCAAAATAGTCTATAAAACTTGCCGAGTAACAGAGAAATGTCGCCAAGTAAAGAATTAAGTAGATAAACTGTTTGGTTTCAGTTTATTCAACCACTTAAAATTAGGGAATAAAAGAAAAGAAAGGAAAAAAAACTTAATTTGACATAGGTTTTTCAATAACTCTATCGATTTTGAAGATGATTTAGATACAGGTCCCTCTTCCTCAGGATCATTATTTTTTTAATACCTCCAACACTGGCAACAGCAGTTTAGGTCATTTTTCTGCTTGCAAATCACTTGCAAATTCTAGACGTTTGTTTTATTACCCTAATTGCTTTTCTGTAGACAGTCATTAAATATAAATAATCGTCGTTAATAAAATTTCTTAAAGAATTGATTTCTAGATCGTAGGTACTCTTTACTCATTTTTCCTCAGAAGAATTCCTCTCATGAACAAATACACTTGTAACAATTTTGAGAAAATTCGCAGCAGTCTTATAACATTTGGCACTTAGCTTTGTAAACAGTATTTCAGAGTAACCTGCATATTTTCGAAACAATCCTCCTTTCACTTCTGTGTTTATCTTCCGAAGCAGTAATACAAAAAAAAACTCTGCAGTGTTTCTCTCTCAATGGAGAACTTTTCTTTATTTTTATCACTGAAAAATAACTTCATTCGTAATTCTCACTTAAAAGTTCGTTGAAATAAGAAAGGCATAAGGAGAATATGAATTTGTTGAAATCTCTTTACAATATCACTGAATGCTCTGTATAGAGTAAAAACAGCCCAGTTTCATAAGACAGCTATCCAACTGTGATTTTTCACCTCAGCAGCTTGTGAATGGATAAAACTGCTGAAAACTGGTAGTTTAACCTGAAGTAAAATCCCAAAGAATAGACTGCGTCCATGAGCCGCATTCGTAGTTTACCTTATATGTAACTTTGGGTATGTGATTTTGTGTTCAGGCGTGCCTGATATAAATGCCAGCTAGTACTCTTTTCGTAACGTTAATATGAATCAGTTCCAGTGGAAAAGTTTAAGCTTCCATTAAGACACCTATTCTTTTAAACAAGTAACCCTAGTAAGCTTTAGCATAATTTAACAAATCTCAGCCCTATTTTATGCTCTGATAATTTATATGATTAAATTTTGTCGATAGGTGTTAATCTAAGATAGAACATTAATGGCTGCATATATGATTTACTTTTAAGATTCAGCAATTTATTGAGATTGAGCAATTAAAGCATAAACTTAAAGCATATATGATTTTAAAATGTTTATATATTTAGGTTTACGTTGTTCTGCTCTCATCTGCTATTACCACCGTTAATGATCATTTTCCTTTTTGTATTTTCTATACGCAGTTTTGGTTTACGATGATGATTTGTGATAGTAACTTTTCCATCGTTCTGTAATAAGCAAATTAAACTTTAAACAGGGTTAATCCACTATCCTATTAATCCAATCCCGATACAACGGAGTTGATGGTATTGGGATATCTTCAGAATTCTAAGGACGACTAGATGTGATGTAATACCAATAAGACATACAACAGTAAATATATTCAATACTTTAACAATTTTCATTTAAAATCTATCTGTCGTTATTAGTAGCGTTAGGATTTTACTTTCAGTTACTTAACGACTAAGGGTTATTTTAACTATTAAATATTATTTTATAATCGCATTAAATATTATTTAATGCAATTAAAACTGCATTAAATATTATTTTATATTATTTAATGCAGTTACTTAAAAAAGGGAATAATAAATTTCATCTCATTAATAATAAACATTTTTTATACTTTTTTGCATCAACAAAATTTATTCGCTTTTAAATCAGTTTGACTAATTGCATTATGAAATCAATCATAAATTATTCATTACTCATTCGTATCATGGAATCAATGCAACATTTTTTCCTTGCATATAAATTTTAATTTTTTTCCTCTTTTTTAAATTAAGTTTGATAATATCGGGTGTAAGATTTCAGGCTACATTATTATTTAACAAACATACGAGCAAATTAATATAATTTTTAAAAAAATGAATGTAAAACCTTATACTAGAAACATTAAAAGGTTTGAAAATTTTAATTTTTAAGTTCAAAATTGTATATTTCTTTCAGCATTTTGGCGATAACTGGCGCCATATGCTGACTGGATAGACATTCCGTAAACATTCCGTAGACATTCCGTAGAGCTTGTTCCCTGAAATTTGGCGATATGTCTTCTTGTTGCTATAGCACACAAAGTAAATAAAATGAGATACTTACCATTTGGCGACAATACTCGCACTGCTTTTGAAATATCGGAAAGCATTCCATTAAAAGCAACCATGCGAATATTGAGTTTTCAAATTCGGATGAAAAAGATTTAGACCTCATTTTACGCAAATGCATCGGTCAGTTGCAGGCATTGGTTAGAAAATGACGGCTTCTTCTAATTAGGTCTACCGATTCTTGTAATAATATTCTAACTGCTTGAGGGAAAATGAGCGATGAAAAATATAGTATGCGAAAGATCGTTTGCATGCGAGAGGAAAATGGTAAGAGAATTTATGCTGATCTTAGAAAAAGTGCTTTCATACTTTTTAGAAATTTTCGTTTACTGTAAAATTTACAAAACCTGCCTGTTCAAATTTTTGCAGTTATTTCTTTAGAACTATTTAACGAATTACAAGTATGCTAATTTTAATTTCGATTTCTTGACATGAGAAAGATCATGTTAAAAGGTTATCAGAAAACGTAGTTTGTATGTATAGTTTTTATATCATTCTAATTTTTATTTGCCTTGGTTTAAACTGCGTTTCTAATTTGTATACCATTCATTTAATATAACGTATAAATAATATTTTTTCTTTTACTCTAGTGATGTAAGTACATCACATACAACAAAACATATCAGCCAAATCACAAAAGTTTTAGAAAAAGAAGCATTTGTTTAGAATTCTCTTTGCAATGTTATATGTTGGGACATAGTTTTTTTTATTCTTTTCTAAGTTTTTCATAGCAATGCTCAGTTTTCTTGCTAAGGTTGCCTGCAAAGTTTTTTTATCTTTTTATTATTAATTTTTTGTGTACTTATTAAATGCCGCGTTCTTCGTACTTATGGCACACAAAATTCAACTGAAAAACCCCAAAATAGTTTTAAAAAAATCTGTTTAGAATTCCCGATTGAGTCCTAGGTATTGCCGTAATTTTTTTTATATTAGCTGCATTATTTTTTAGAAACTAGCCGCTTGCGCCTAAAAGAGTTATCATAAAAAAGAGAAAAAAATATGTAATGATTTTAATGAGTGTAGCTATTATAATAAAATATTTAGTATTTCTGATCATACATCTCATGATTTTAATCAATTTTCATTTAAATCAATCATATTAAAAACGAGATTTAAGAAAGTAGTGGGAAAAATTTTCTGTCTAAATGTGTTTATTGCTTTTAGATCGTTTTTAGTTTGTTGCTCAGTAACCTTCCAGATTGAAACTGAAAGTTAAGGGGCTGAGTGAAAAATTAAAATTAAAATTAAAATTAAAATTAAAATATCCTAATACTTCTAAAAAATAAAATATGTGAGTAAATTAATGATAAATTTATAAAATCAGCATTCTAATCAAATGAAATAATAAAAAGAAATGTAAGGCGATTGAAATAAAAATAACAAGGTATGGTACCTATGAGCTGCGTCTGAAATCAGGAATTAGGAAACTCAATCAAAACTGAGAAATACCGAAGCAAATCCCCGATGAGTTAAAGTCCTGATCAGCCTTTAGTGAAAATATATTATAAGTCTATGAATATCGTCATTAAATTTTAATGTAAATTTAACTTGTCATGTTTCCTTCCATATTTTTGTTATTTTTTGAACGAGGGAGAAGCTAAAATACGAATATTTTACACTTAGAAAATGCAGGACAAGGATCAGTAGATGAGGTGATTTAAATGAAGAAGTATACAAGACTGCCTAAGAAACAAATATGGCTGTTATTATCTGAAGCCTTCAATCTTATAGAAATTATTATAATATTTTTTCCGAAAATTACTCAACCAGTTATTGCACGTGATACTAAGCAACAGTCTGCATATGTACAAAAATGATATAATTTTTACGAACAAAAGAAACATAAATTTCATCCTGATCTACTTAATAAGTCTTAAGAAACGGAGTTGGGTGGTTTTTGCTTGGTTGTGAATATGCTGTAGACAGACCTCAACAAAAAAGAAAAATTGCCCATTTTGTGACTCAAACAAATATAGATTTGAATATGAAATCGACTTTTTTAGAACAAATTATTATCTTAAATTATTCATTTTCTTTAAAAAATTTGATAAAAATGTTTTTAAGGAGAGAGCTTGTACAAAACCGTACTTATTTAATGTCGTCATCTTTTTCAAGTAGGACCGATTTGTACGTTCCTGGTTTTTTAAAAATGAAATGTTTTAATTTATGATCATAATTTTCACGTAGATGTGTAGGACTAAGTTTAAAATAAAAAGGATGTCTTAAGATCAAATTCCAGTCATAAACAATAATTAAATTAATTACCTAATTTTAAAGAAAATAAATTATTTTGTAGAGTATCATATGTTTCTTAAGCAGTTACCATGATTTTGGTCTTTGCTGTAACTCCTCCTTTTCGCACTCCTCACAAGAATGCGAATTAGTTGTTTGAATATTTAAGTCTCGGCTTTGCATCCTCTCTCGACTGATGCTTTAAATCTGACGCACTAGTAATTTATTGAGGCGGCTCATAGCTAAGTTTTAGTCTTCGACTACTGATCAGCGTTTAATTTCAGTTAACCGTTCTTGTTTATTTGCATCACCACGATCTGTAGTTATTGTTGCACAAAGTCGTACCCTTATCTACGGAATTCTTTTTAAATTAAAAGGTTGTTTTACAGCTTTCCGAAGACTTTATCATTCTAACTCGCTATATATGTATGCTAAGGTTATGGAAATAAAGCATAATTTTAATATTATAGCATAACCTTAGCATAGATAACTAGGTTATCTATGCTAAGTTCATAAGCTTAGCACCTATATTCCATAACCTTAGCATACATATATAGCGATAACTCGCTATATATGTATGCTAAGGTTATGGAATTAAAGTAGTAGTATTAGACCACGTGTAACTTTGCAATTTATATTACACTCTTTAAAGCATTATTTATAAAATATAATAGATATGTAATGAAATACGTTAAAGAATGTTTGACTGGAGTAAAATATCACCAAGGAAACTATCAAGTATCTCTCGATAGAACAGTACAGACCCCATTTAAAAAAAATATAAACTTGCAATTCTTTGAAATATTATTTATTCACTACCCCTTAAAAATGTTTTATTTTGTCATGCAGATAATAACAGTTCTGTTAAAATTTCCTAAAACCTCAGTTTGCAGCACACAAAATAAAAGTAAAAAATTGTTAAGAACAATTATCCTTAGTTCCCCGTACAATATAAACCATAACACTGCAAAAGGATGTTAAAAGTTCGCATCATAAATATATACTCCAATGCTTATTAATAATATTACTTCCCATACTACTTTTTCATTGTCTAGATTCATTTCATTGTCATAGATCTCCCTCCGAATAACCATCGTCTGTCCTCCTGTTTGATGTAGGCAGTTCAGAACAGAATTTTAGTAAGAAGAGATTTTGGTTTTGTACTTTTTTCCTGTAAAGCAACTAATCCCAAAATGTATTATCAAAAAAAATCTGATGTGGACACCACATGACTTCCTTAAACAGCCTATTGAATTGTGCACAATTTTTGCTGCATTTTATTCAGACTTATTCTTAGAATTATTCTATCTTAATTAACAGATCTGTCAAGGCAAGTTGAAAATGAAATGCAAAATTTCAAAAATTTTCAAAAATTTGAATATCACGGACAGTTTTTGTCGTTCGGGAATCAAAATTCTTTTAATTTTATTTTTTAATAAAAAGTATAAAACTACTCCAAATATAAGTAAAGAAATCGGGAAACCACATTAAAAAAGTTAGTTTTCGTTATTTGTCGAGAATAACTTTTTTTAATTTGCCACTGCCAAAACAGGAATATTTTCGTCATTTAGAAGACTTCTTTCTGTAAGTGGAGACATATGACTATGACTAATTATTGTAGAAATAAAGGCCAGGACAAGCCGAATAAGGGGATGGGTATATATATATATATGAATATATATATCAAATGCATATATATATGGGATGGGTAAATATATATATATATCAAATGTATATATATGTATATTTGATTCTGCAAACTGCAATAAAAAAGGAAGGTGTACAAATAGATGTTATAGCATGTACGAAACTCCAGCGTTCTACAGTAACTGTTTTAGCGTTATGAGAGGTACGTAGCTATATGCATACGTACGTTAAGTACGTAAGGACGTATGCACGCACAGGCGTAACGAAATCCGTTTTAAATTTTACTATTCGTTTTGAAAAAACATTCCTTTATTCTATCCGTACATACAGACGTCACGAAAAAAAAATCTTCCATATGGATACGGGAAAGGTCAAAATGGATATTTCTGTTGAAACCATGGTACCCAAAATTTTTCGCGATTACAATACTTCCTTTACTTCGTAGAAGCAAGTAAAGCTGAACTGGTTTCGAGATGTTTACAAAAGAAACGAGAGAATATACTTTTTATAACACGTTAATGTGCCGTACTTTATGAAAGCTGTCATTTGGGATCACTTAGAATAATTTTAGATCTCAAATATTTTCATCTCCGACATATCAAGGCCATTGTGTATTAGGTATTTTGACATTTTTTTTCCATTCGAATCCTTGGGGTTACAGCCTTGAACTGCCTATGGTTAAGTTAATTAGGCCTTAAATATTTTACTGTAACAAAATCATATGACATTACACTCTGTATATTTTAAGTTATTTCATAGAGTTACCTTTGGTTAATTAATCGACAATACGCGAGCACAACATTAAAGATTGGTTTCAGCATGATTTTCAAATTCGTCATATTTACCTGTAATCACTAATGTTGATATGTTACAGTTCCACAATGTTTCTCGTTTAGGAGACTGAAATTTAGAAAAGTTAAGTTTGATGTTACGTTTTACGTTAAGAAAACGTATTTTTTCCTTAACATGGAACAAGTTCTATAATTGTTTTTCTCTTAACATTACCATGACGTTTTACGAATATATTGTCACGTTGCGATTTGTGCTGTATAGTCTTTATACGAGTTTTATTCGAATTTAAACTGTAAAAATGGTAGAATTTCAGTTTTTGTAATACATATTGATTTTTTGCACTCTCAATTTTTCTTTTATCAAGGCACTCAAAAATGTAAAACATAATAATGAATTCAGTAAATATCTATCATAAATCCGTAGCTAAAATAGTGTACCGTTTTGTCCGCATGTTCTCTAGAACACTGCTTCTTGACACTATGTTCTTTTAAAATAAAGATGCTATCTTAACTTAGTTTAGTCTATGTTTTTAGTACAGATTACTCTAGGTCTTTGAGTCTTCAAATCAAATTAGGTTTTCTCTAGTATCATGCATATCTATCTTTGGTTGTATCCTGCTTCCAAAGGTCCAAATTTCAAGAAATTGCCTTAAATGGGTCGCTTCTCTTTCTTCTTGAGAATGTTTATGAAGCAGATTAGAAGTTTATTGGAAGAATTAAAACAGCAAGAATTAGTGTAATATTCAGAAATTTGCAGGGCTAGTTTCGAAAGGTTTAAATAAAGAACCTTCTTCTTCAGCTGCAGAAACGCAAATGAGAAAAAGAAGCTAGTGTCAAGGTAAAACAAAATAAGGCGATAAGAATGACTAGATGAAAATTAAGCTACTGGAACTAACTATTGATGAAAAATGAAAACAACTACGAAATAATTTCTTTTAAAGCTGAGGTTAAAGATGGATTGGAAATCGGAGCGTTAACTAGGAATGAAAGATTTTAACGAACATAAAACGCCTCTAAAAAATCTAATTCGCCAACGAAAGATGATTTTTGAATAATTATAGCTACAGAAAAATGACCGATATTGTTGGCCGATATTGAATATATTTCCGACCAATATTGTTGGGCATTTGAGGAATTAAGTGTTTCGTTTTTCCTAACATATGCTTCATGTTCCTTAGCGCGAAATTTTAAGGCTCTCTTTCTTATTTTGACCGACATAAATTAAACCACACTGGAATCCTGTATGCCACAAGTTCATATCCGGAATGGGGTCCTTAAATATGGAATTGCAAATTTTGTTGGAAGAAGCGTAAACGAGCCGAAAGTTGAATTTCTGTAAAATACGTGCAGTTTTATAGCTAATCGATGGAAAGAAAAGCATGACAAACGAAATCATGGGAGTGTGCTTTTTTATGTGTTGAGATGAGATTTTTTAACAGCTGTGTTCATAATGCTAAGCAAAAAGCCTCTGTCCGTAGCAACTGCTTTTAAGTAATTTAGTTCTTGATCAGAAGCCTATTTGGAGCACTAAACTTAAAGTGCATGAAAAAAGGAGGAGTACAATGAAGCTAACATCCGTTTAGTCGCATAACATGACGTGAAATGTGCTGGAAGTCAAACAGACGAAAGTAACTGTAAACAGTAGCACTGAAGTTGGATATATTTCGTGTCACCAAGGTGTCGAGAAACGGAAGAGAATTGGATGTCTTAAGTTCAAAAGTTAACTGAATAACAGGATTGCTTGATTCATTATTTAAATCATCTTTATTCTATCAAACTGGGTAAAGGTACTGTAAACCTAGCGAAACTCCACAGGGAAGTTTAAAATTTCAAATATTTTTTATTCATAATAATGCATATAGATATCAGCAAGGATAGGACCAAGACCAAGAGGGCTTCCCATTACTAATCCCTCAGTTTTTGGCTTTAATAATTATTTTTGAAAATAAAATCTTTTTTTTTTCAGACACAGTTAAGTAAGGGAAATTAACTAATTTAGATATGAAATGAAATTCTCGAAGTCTTCTTTCTAGATATTTAAGTGCATCTTTCACTGGAACATTGGGGAATAAAGATTTTACACCAAAAGAAACTATGATGAAACTTCTAGGGAAATACTTTTTACTCTTTTTATAAATACTAATGAATTTTATGGTGTAAATGTTATTAACTAACAAAGCCGAGAGAAACTAAATAAACTAAATATTTAGGTAATGTGTACGAGGCAGTGCGTAAATTTGATACAATAGAGCTGAAGGGGTGCCACTTTTATGAATTTTCGGTAGAGCATATAATCTGGCACAATTCGCAGCAGGTGAAATAAGAAATTTTTTTAACTCTGTCAGAAGGATTTGTGAATATTTAAGCGCAGCTTTTGATTGTTGAGAGGTCCAAATATGAATAATCTTAGGGGATCAGATTAGTGCCTTCTTTTATAAATTTAGCGACACCATCGGTGTTTTTTCCACGATGGCTACATAGCTACCTTAATATTTACCTTAACTATCTTAATAATAGTTATTTGGCATACTATTTAAACTCAAAGATGAGACTCTCTTAAATCTCAACTTGATTGGGTAGGCACTGTTAATTATGCCTTGCCTATTCACTTCTTCAGAGGCTTCTTGATCACTATTCTCCTCCTGCCCGGAAAAAAAAATTCCCTAGGAACTTCCTTATTTACTAGTGAAGATGGAGTTATATTTTTTAAGTTGCAATGTAACATTAAGAAATATATTTTCGCATACTGAACGCAATCTATTCCAGGATGGCTTTCTTTATACTGAATACACTTGCCAATAAGCTAGTAATGAAATAATTTAAACCTGTTTCCACTCCCAGTTTAAATTCGCAAAATCTCGGAAATAATTTCGAAGAATATGAAGAACATCACCAATGTTGGAAATCCTGGAAATTTATTAATTATACAAATGATTACATTATATATATATAAAATCTCAAAGTTTTTCAGGTTAGTTCGATCTAAGACTTCCTTTTATACCACTAGATGAAACGGAGTTGTTTTTGATCTTCTTCCACATTTGCTTTTAGTTTTGGGAAAGTCCGAATTCCATTAAATTTGCCATTCCCCAGTCTTCAGTTGAATGTAGAAGATTCGGCTTCCCTTTATTTGAGCGCATTTACCAGATTTTGGGATACGACTAGGCTTTAAAAAATTGTTTAAAATAATTTAGAATTAGCTTAATACAATCTTTCTCATCCTCAGTATGATCCTAGAATAATGTATGACTTAATGAACGAGTTAACTATTTTGTCATCTTAGCTTATTGGGACGTCTCTGCTTGGCTGTGGTGTGAAATGCGGAATCAGACTAATTCAGGATGCGATTCAGGAAATGCGGAATCAGACTAATTATTTACAATATGATTATGATGAAAAATATATTAATATTTAATTATGTATTCCATATTTTTATGTTCTTTCGCTCGCTGATTTCATTTTGTGATTATTTTCACTTTCATATTGAGAAAATCCTGAGGAGGGAAGGATTTGCCCTACTTAGTCTCTATGATTTTATTTGCCAAAGTACTTTTAAATGTAATAAAAACGAAATTAATAATTAATGAAAATACAATCGTGTTGGTAATTTTAGTAATATACCATATATTGATGAAAAAACTAAATTAAATGCAAATGTTAATTGAAGAACAAATGACTGAATCTTCATAAAAAGTTCTATAAATATCTATAAGTGAATAGGTGAGAGCGGGTCTAGGCACTTTGGTGGCTTACTGGCCAGCTGTTATCCGGATCCCGTAAATGCCTAGAATCCAGAGCAACACTCCCTGGTGCCCTACAATAGCCGCATCGGGAGTTTATTGAATTTATTAGCCATACAGTGGCATACGTATTGTTGTTGACCATGTATATGGTAGGTGATTATACACAGTCCAGTCACATTAATGTGACCACCACGTACTTTCCATGTCAGAGTTAAATAACCAATCACAGAAGGCAGGTGGCAGCACAGTGCAGTTGAGCGTATATAAAGGGTGTGTGAGGGCTTCGGAAAACATTTCAATCGTTGGCGTAATGCAGAAACGAAGCGATTTATCCGACTTCCAAAAGGGCATGATCATTGGCTTTCGGGCCAAGGGTGGAAGTATTTCCGAAACGGCTGAGTTTGTGAACTGTTCGCGTGCCGCCGTGGTAAAAGTGTACCGTGCATGGCAAAATGGGACTGTCCAAAATCAGCGACGTGGCAAATGTGGTGCACCACGGGCCATAGATGACAGAGGCGAACGACGGTTGCGGAGATGCGTTCGGGCAGATAGACGGGCTACCGTTGAGCAACTGACCACCAAAATGAACCAAGGGGCTACCAAAAGTGTCTCCCAAAGTACTATTCAGCGAACATTGCTGCGTCTGGGCCTCCGAAGCAGACGCCTGGTTCGTGCACCTATGCTGACTGCTGTTCATCGACGGCGAAGGCTAGAATTTGCACGCCAGTACAGCAGCTGGACGTCCACTGAGTGGCGACAGGTTGCGTTTTCGGATGAATCGCGTTTTATGCTCCATCGGACAGATGGACGTTGGCGTATAAGGCGTGAAACCTCTGAAAGGAACCACCCTGCAACCATTGCCGGAACGGTCCAAGCTGGAGGCGGGAGCATTATGGTCTGGGGAATGTTTTCCTGGCATTCTCTAGGTTCACTGATCATTGTGGAAGGCACAATGGATCAATACAAGTACGCATCTGTCCTTGCGGACCATGTTCACCCCTACATGCGCATTGTTTTTCCTCAGGATGATGGCATCTTCCAGCAGGACAATGCGAGGTGCCATACAGCTGCCAGTGTACGTGCGTGGTTCGAAGAGCACCAGGATGAGTTTACCGTCCTCCCCTGGCCAGCAAACTCACCTGACTTAAACCCAATCGAGCATCTGTGGGACCATCTCGATCGAGTTGTTCGCGCCATGGATCCTCAACCGCGTAATCTAGCGCAGCTGGCCACGGCATTAGAGTCGGCATGGCTCAACATCCCAGAGAACACCTTCAGGGACCTATGTGACTCTCTTCCTGCACATCTCGCAGCAGTCCGCTCTGCGAAAGGTGGTTATTCTGGCTTTTGACAGATGGTCACATTAATGTGACTGGACTGTGTAGTACTTAATAAGTTCAAATGGAACACCTAATACACGTCTAATGCATTAATTTACAATAAAAACGAATTGAATGTATAATTAATTCGTATACGCATTATACGATATAACATTAATTACCACAATTAACCACAATGGACATTATACAAAGCACAATGCAAAATGACTGAAATATCTTCATAACAAAAATTACTGTTGCAATACTTTAAAAATAGAATATAGAATGTTATATTCATTCACACTGCTAAATTCATAAAATACATTTTGCATTGTCTATCGCATGTTGTATTAAGTGCAAGTGCAGTAGTTCTTCATACGTAACTGCGTAATTGACTCGACGACGATTATACATAATGAAAATATATTTGCCATCCAAACGGTATGGTGGTTACAGGAGCCTGACTGCGATACCAAAGGGCTGGAGTCGAATCCCGTAGAAGGGTTGGATGTAAAATTGTCAATCCCTTCATAGGAGGTAGCGGTGGTCGCCTATTAAGTCTCTCTTCAATAAAATGGCTACCACTTCTGGCCTTAGTAGTGGCCAATCGATACTGGCGTTATAGGCAAATACCCGCTATTGAAAAAAAAAAGTTTATGTTACGTAAATGCATTCTATAGATTACTCAGTTAAGATTACTGTTGCATTACCCACGAGATGGATTACTCAGTGTGGGCAAAAATCCTGTCGACAACTCTACAATGTATATGCTATTCACCGCAAATATCCACAGTAGGTTAAGGCAATTGCCATCCAATAAAATTTGAAAAGAAAAATTATGCTGAATATCATTAGGAATGAACGAGAATGAAATTCAAGTTCATTAATAAATTCACAATCACAGTTCAAGTTTAATGCAATAAATTTATTTATTTATTTTCGCCGCGGAAACATTTTCTTTAGTAAAAGCTAGAAATTGAAAACCGAGAGATTATGCTATATACTGGATAAGATGAGACGCAAAACTTTTAGAGTTGGCAGATATTAATATATCCGAATATTTTTACAAATATTTGAAAATTTTCTGCAATTAATAGAGCATGTTTCTAACATTATACGCTACGCAGCTGGTACAGAATCTATTTTTTAGTTTTATTTTTAATTTTTCCAACGATTCACATTAAAAAATTTTTTTAAAGATTTTAATGTTGAACCTTTCGTTCTTTGTTTTTTTTTTTTTTTTTTTTTTTGATGTTAGACTGTAATCATGTCTTCACGATGCGATTTTTTATAGATATTAATATATTCTTAGAAATGCGCAATGCTTTTCTAAGAATTAGAGAAGGAAATTTGATTCGAGAAAAATAAATTTGAGGCAAACAATTGTCAGTAACTTGGGAGATGGCGTAACTTACGTAGAGGCAGGTGTTTAATCTTTTTGAGACACAAACTATACTATTAACATAAAGCATATCAACAACAAATCCAGAATTTAAGTCTTGTATTTATGACTGTAGCATATTACGCCTCACTTCAATGATTTATACTATGTGCCCTCTATCGATTGTCTTTTCAAAAGAAGCTAATGTGAATTTTAAAAAAGTTACCATTGCATTAAATGGCAGATTCCGGTAATGGAAGATCCATCAAATGTCATTATGCTGAAGTTTCTCTGAAGTATAGATAAGTTTTCAAAAATCCAAAAGCAATAATTATGCCATCGACTGCACGCAGAGCGTATGTGGAAAGGGTAAGAGAAGGGAAGTACATAAAAAAAGCGAAAATGTCAAAGTTATAAATGTTACCTCAGTAACAGTAAGAAGTTCAGAATCTTTTAATCGATACTGGCGTTATTTGAAACCTTGACACGACAGCATCCCACTAGATTAGACTTGACTGAAAAGCTTATTGAGGGAATCCCCTTACTTTTATTAAGATAGAAGGAAAACGCATATGTTCCACTTATTTGGGAAGCTTTGTTGAAGTTGGAATTTTGGTAGGCACAAGAGACTTAAAATACGTGATAATTCTAAATGAGAATTATTTATGATGTTTAAAACTCTATTACCTATATGTCAGTTCAAAAGGATGGTCCATTTAATGGTGTTATTCTTCTACTTTCTATTAGCATGATAGAATAATTTAATGTTTTACTGAATCCAAGATAGAGCTTGTCATCAAAAGAACAGATTTTGTTTTCGGAAAAACATACTATGCAAATTGTTTGGGAAGTAAAACTGTTTAACAGTATACTGCTAGGAGTTTTTCTAAATATTATTCTTAATGTGTAGATTACATTTTTACTGATATGATGTCATGGTAAATCATACTTGAAACTCTTTCTTCCAGTCGTTTTTTAAACGGGGAAGTAAAATAAGAGTATTTGTTATTCTTTTTAAGAATACTTTTGAACATTTCTCTAAATCTTTGGCTGTTTAAAACAGTTTATTATCTATTTTTGAGAAGATATTTAAAGCTGCTTGAATGAAATAGAATTAAATAATCAGAGAATATGCCGTATTGATAACAGTCCAGAGATATTATGAAAGAATTCTTTAGTGGGAGGTAGTTGTTCAGAAGTTAATTTATCTTGATTAATTAAAAAAATAACATTACAGCATTATTACAGAATAGGAAGACAACAGCTTCCCCGATGCTCCAACGCGTCTTTCACTGTTGGCCTTTTTTGGACAAAAAGCAACGTTTTCTTTACCCTTACCTGATGAGCAACAGATACACAGTCAAAGGGGGTGTCTTTAATGATTCTTTCCTTAATCACTTTCACCGTCCCTACGGTGGATACTGGGGCTCGTTCCCAAGAGAACAGGAAGTTCTCTAATGACACACACATGTTGTCACATTACCAACATTAGATTATACAAGTTATGTTACATTATGCAAATTATGTTACATTATACAAGAGATACTACAGTTTTATATATAATTTCACTAAAGTTATTTACATACATACAAAGTTCGCAATAATATATGTATAAAGAGAGAGAGAAAGAACGATTGACAGAACCCGAAAGGGCAGTTACTCTCGAAACACGATTTGCGTTGATTCATTTTAAATCCATTGCCAATGCGTTGTTTGACTTTTTATTCGAGTCGGCTGTCATTCGACAAAATGTTAGACTTTTTTTTTTTTCAATGGCGGGCCCTCAGTCGACTTCGGCTCGGCCATTACCAAGGCCAGAATTGGTGATTTCTTTATTATAGAGGCACCTAATAGGTGAGCCGTCTTTGCCTCCTATGAAGGGACGGACAGTTACAGCCTTGACTTCTCCAGGATTCAAACACGAACCTTTTCGTATTGCAATCGGCTTCCCTAATCACTATACCGTCCGGGCGGAGTGTTAGATATTTATCTCTCAAATTTAATCTGTCTGTTATTAATTAACAAACTAAGCTATTTAAAAGGAATAAATGCAATTCTTAAAAATACTATTTTCATTTTACTTTTTAATCTGATTGATTTAAATAAAAATGCATTTAGTTCATGACAGAGCTAACTAAGAACATAAAATATTTTTGTAGAATTACTTTATATATTTGTTTCTTATTTTTCAAATATAATGAAGATGCGTAACGTTCCCATGTTAGTCTAAATGCATATTCATCTAATATTCTATAAAATATTTCGCTATTCCTTTTAGATTATCTGTACTGATATTCTCTATTGATAAACTACATCTCTATTGATAAACAACAGCCGTTTAAACGTTTAAAACAACCGTTATGAATAATCATTAAAATCCGAACTTTTTCAGTTTTTCCTCCTCCTTTCTTTCTTCGTTTGTTTATTACTAATTCTTTGTTTCGTATAGTAGTAAATCCCATTCCGCGAATTTTGTTTTGGAAACTAATGAACATGTTATACGGTGGCTACCTATACAAATAAAACAAATTATGTGAAAAATTTTTATAAAGAATAAATTCATTATCTTTAAAATTTACATTTCTGTATGAAATTTGTAGGGCAATTTTAATGCGTTTATGTATATTAAAACCATATGAAATATAAGAAAATTAACGAGTTAATTGGAAATAAACATGTCAACAGTAGAAAATTGAAATCCTGAAAAGGAAGTTATGAACGTAGAGAGTAATCCTATGCAAAATAAACAATAAATTGAGAAAGAGTGGCCAAGGATTTGGCAATGCTCCAGGTATTGCGTGTCAACAGAACGTTACCTGCTTTCTCATTTGAAAAGCTACGGTGTACCAAGTCAAATACAATAGATTTCCGTGAAAAGAAATATAAACAACGTAAACTCATCCATTAAAAATACAAAGCATTGGGCTTTAAAATGCAGTATGTTACTCTAGCTGGTTAGATAGATAGATGCAGCTTACAATAAATATTTCATTCAACTCAAAATTGTAATGATAACCGATAAATGCCATAATTAGATGTTTTCCTTACTTTTTTCTTTGATGATAGCAAAGCAAATACATTTTTTTTATTTTTAAATGAGGGCACCAATAAAATAAAAAATAGATAAAAATTGATAAAATAAAAAGTCTAACTATAATAAGGTAAAAAAACCGAGGTATTTATAAAGGATACAATGATAATAAACAATGAGAACTTTTATCGGATCTTTCAAATTTTAGGTTACGCCTGGAAAGTGCCGCAAGCGAATATTCTTGCAATGTAAAACCTGAAAGTCCGTGAAAAATACAAATCGATTTGTTATAATGTAATGAGAAATATTTATTCTTATGAGCGTACTGTATATAAACTGTATAAGACCTAGAAAGCTAATGAAGACTATACAAGGTATTTCATATTAATTAACCAGTTATTATTATTTAAGACTTTACTATTACTTCTTCTTTCCGTAGAATATGATTAGCTATTATGTGTGCGTTGTGGTTTTAAGTGTTTGATTAAGGATGCATGACTGGTTTTCATCGTTTTCCCCAAGTGTTCTAATCGTTCTAATACCAGCCAGTTTCTTTCGAAAAGTCCTCTACGAAGGCACAGGCTAGGTATATAGCCCTAATGTGTTTTACCATATTCAAACAACCTAACCTAACAATATTAGATACCGTGACTGCAGAGTAATTGTTTACGTTATACTATAAATAGAATAGAAAGAGAGAGAAAAAGCGTGCGTACGTGCGCTAGAGAGAGAGACGAAGCGTTGAGTACCGAATTAAACTGCTTGAAAATATAGATAAAATTGTTAACAGCGATTTTTTTTTGTGTCGTTATAAAATGGAACATTCTTCTTTCGTATGTTAACTGCCCATGAGTTAAACGTGATTTAACTCGGTCATCAACCTCAGTATTTCATCGGTAACTTGACTGCAGACATACATGTCCAAAATCATAGTCTGAATGTAGAAAATACATATTATACAAAAGTTGCAAAATAAGAGCTTTTTTAGTGATGAAAGAGAGTGAATCACACAAATTTAATGAAAATGCACGCCGTTTGTACAAATAACGACACAAAATATGACAACTAACGGAAGGAAAAGAAAATGAAGAGTAGTAGAAAACCTGTTAGACATAAAAATATAAAGAGTGTTTACACATTTTTAGAACAGTTTCGATAAAGAATTTTTTTTTAAAAAAAGCAAATGCGTTAGAATAAAAGTTTCTGGCAACAGCTTATTATTTGAAACGAGGAATATCGTTTGTTAGTTTTACATTTATTTTTCTTTCAAAACGTCGCATGTAAACAAGCTGGGGATTAAAGAAGATGCTTTTGCGCTTTTCGAACAGAGATATTCCTATTCCACAACTGAAAAACGTTGTTGCAAGGTATTATAATTTCTAAATGCAAAATAAGTAATATTTTTAATCGGAAAGAAAAAAACTGCCCTCCCGTACTTCTATATGGAAAGAAAACTCCAAACGAATGCCCGAAAAGGTACACTACAGGGGGGGGGAGACGGAAGGTTTCAGGTTTTTAAATTACGCCCAGAGAGGCGTTTTTTAACGTTTTGTGTGTTACCTTTATTTATTAAATATCATGTTCTTCGCACTTAAACCATAAAATTCAGTTCAACAGCAGTACTGCAAAATAATTTTTAAATGAGTATATCTTTAGACTTTCCGATACACAGTTCCGCGCGCTTTGTAAGGTTTTAGTTAAACTAACCAAGTTTTATTTTAACTTAAATCTTTTCTATCTCCTCTCTGTTTCAACTTCCTGTCAGAAGAAGCGCGCGTTTTTAGCTTATGCTAATTTTGAAGTTCAGCCAAGCACTATTTAAGCCAGAGGTAGAAACCTCTCGGTGTGTGAGAGCTCAGACTCAGATCACGGTCACGCCGCTCAACGTTCGTCTGACCAGTTATCAGTTTAAATTTATAAGCCATAGTGCTTACTACGTGATTGCATTGTAAAATAAATTAAAGTGCGGTAGTATTTAGTGTATCTTGCTACGCACCCTTTTAGATAGAGGCCAACTTCCGCGAATTGCTCTGCGAAGCAAAGTTTGATTTAAGTTACATTTAAATTTATTTAAGTTTATTTGATTGTTAAGTTCGACCCAAGTGTGGTCTTTTACTTTCTGTATCTCTCCCGAATTGGGAGGTTTGTATTTAATAGTGATTGAATAAAAGAGGATTTCAAATCCCTT
>KK117707.1:42474-63379 GCA_000611955.2 Stegodyphus mimosarum
CCTTCGTAGAGTGTTGCCATGGCTCGCTTTTAAATCGTTTGAGTTTGTTCATCAAAAATTCGTTAAAGTTTTACAAAATATGAAATAGATAATAAAACAAATTCCAAATTTGGGCTTCCAGATGCCCATATTTGGGGGGAAACGTACGTTATTCAAAATTGGATGGCTATAGGTACCGTTGTTTTATCACATTTGGAGAAATATACATACATTTATGCAGGTTCTTCATTATTTAATTTCTTTAAATATAATACAAGGCGTTAACTTTTGGAAGCAACAATTTGAAAAGTGATTTAGACTTTTAATGTTTTCGACGCGAAACTGCAAAAAGAAAACAATAGTCCTTCAAAGGCAAAGCCCCTTTGGACTAAAAAAAAGGATATATATTAGACTTACGTATAGTATTGTTCTAATATAGGTATTTTAACGAAAAATCGCACTTTTTCTGAAACAACATGCCATGTTTTTTTTTTTTTTTTTTTTTTTTCAAATTTTTTTTAGATTTCGACTTTTACCATTTTCCATGAAGAATAGCTTTTGCCTTATTACTGTTAAAAAAACTGAATACTCTGCTAAAAAAGATTATCACTAAGCAGTTATGCAGTTATAAGATAAAAAGGTGATTGTCCATATATAGTTGCGTAACTAAAAAAAAATTGAAATTGAAAACACATCTGTAGAGCATCAGGGGAAACCGTGTAGGAAAAATTGCGCAAAAATTGTTGAAAAATCATGTTGCAGTAATAAAGAGCTGGTTTACTCTGGAACGGAAATGAAAATTCTTCCAGAAAAAGTAGGGTTTAAAGTCTTATGTTATATAGTCTATAAAAACTAATTACTAAACGAATAAAATCTGTTTGATAAATTTCTTATAATACTCATTTAAGAATTTATTTGATATATATTCACGGACTTCTAAGTTTACGAGACGTAAGCGTTGAAAGAATGCTGAATTATTCGCACGATGAGGTACATAGACTAAGCCCAATCGATGTTGATATTTATTCGGTAAGTATGTCATTTTCATCTCAATAATCAATTCCATTCAAGGCCGGTAAAATTGGAAATCGTTGATTACATTTGACCTTGATCTTTTTCAAAGTTAATGGAAGAGCCAATGAAAGGTACCACCGTCATCAAATGCCTGGGAAAAGGACAATAAAACCTTTGCAGAATGGCACACTAAATATTCAAAGTTATCAAATAAGTGCAACGTATCCTTTCGCACTTTTTATTTTCATGACCGATGGTCGTAGACATGTATTTCAAATTGCAAGTGTTTTAAATAGGGCAAACATTCATATTTTAAAAAAGTATTTTTATTATGCAGAATAAAATACAAAAAGTTTGTCGCCCATACGACGCAAATTGACCAAGCCTTTTTCAAAATTTCTGCCTTCTCTTTCGGAGTTTTTGAGGAGTAGGTTAAGAAGTAAATTCAAATAATTCAAGGTTAATTTTTCCTCCATTGATATCATCCAGTGATGTTTCTTTGGGATTTACTACCGTGTTCAGCTTAATTTATGAAAAAGCTGTTAAACGCCGAAAGCATTTTTACACGAGTAATTTATAAGTATTTCAATACTACAAACGCATTAATAATTATAAGTTATTTTTCTTCCTCCTTGTTGTTACTTATGCTCACTTGTCTGACAGTAACATCAGCCCAAGCCCTCGAAATTCCTCGTGGCAAGAAGCACAAGATACGCCTTCCGATGGCAACAGCTTTGAGCACCTTACAGGTGACAATGCGATTTAGCTCAATTCTGCCCCGAATTTTGATGGCGAGCACCCCAAGGGGGAAGGGGACGGGTCCGAGAGCCTTCCACTCCTCTCCCTTTTCACCAGGTCACACGAGAGGATCTTCTGCTCGCCGCATATTTAGAATGCCGTCATGCCGCACCGACACTTACATTTACAAACATCCATGCCTTCTCCGGAATTCGAACCTGGACCCTTCGACACGATACTCAGCGACGCAGTCAGCTACGCCAATATACCAGCTGGGTGGCTCACCATCTTTTCTTCATGCCTTCATAGTGTACTGGCAGCACACTCGACGCGTATTTGAGAGGTCTAGGTTTGAGTCTTGGCGAGCAGTTTGGCGACTGGAAGTACGTCTACCGCTGCATTGCGAAATTAAAGATAGCATAAGAACATTTATAGCGCGCTGCGTACAAATGGTACTAGAGAAAAAGGCAGTTTCAACGAACCTGCTGAAAGTTATTTTAATTCTGAAAATTGTAATTCTAATTTCAAGTCGGCATTTCATTCGTACAGGCTGCTACAAATTTTGAATAACTCAGTAAACTCTTTCGAAAGTTGATGCTAAGAATTTAGAGTTGAATATTTTTTTTTACATTCTGTTGACAGTATGTATTCAGGATCATTTTTCATTTCTTTCCCCCTTGCACTTATAAAGTATTTCTCCCACCTTCTTCGCATGCCTTCGTGGTATCAGTGGTCAGCACGCTAGGCGCGTAATCGACAGGACTGTGGTTTGAATCCCGGCGAGGGCATTGCAGATTTTTCATCTCTCCTGCTTTCAAAAAATAGCTAATGGTTCTACAGTGGCGCCCGAACGTTCGGCGCCTACTCGAGAGGTCCTTGGTTTGAGTTCTGGCGAGGGCATTGCTCATTTTTCATGATTTCTGCTTCCAAAATAAACTAATGACTCTACAGTGGCGCCCGAACAAAAAAAGGTGGTGGATAATGCTTCTCCACTACCAGGATTTGGCGACTGCGTCCCCTAATTCCCAGTCGTCGTTTAAAAGGGGGGAGTATATAAAGCATTTCTTCCGCCTTCTTCGCATGCCTTCGTAGTGTAGTGATCAGCACACTCATCGCATATTCGAGAGGTCCTTGGTTCGAGTCCCGGCGAGGGCATTGCTCATTATTCATCTCTCCTACTTCGAAATAACCTAATGACTCTACGTATTATTTGACAATGCTGAAGAAGAGAGTCATTTTCGTCATAACCAATGACTAACATTAATTACAATATTAAGACACGGCGCTTATGCGTTTTCGCAGCCATTAGTCGTAGTTAAAAAATATGAGCTGAAAAAATGTTTTACATAATGTAAATATTCGCATTTTGTTTTTTTTATTATTTATTTACTAAATCTAATTAATTACATTTATTAGAAATTTATAAACATTTTAAAATTCTGAAATAATTAATGAAAAGAAAAAGAAAAAAAAGCAATATTGTAACATAATTTTAAAATGAGCATATCTTTAGAATTTCCGATACAGAGTCTCGTGCGCTGGAGTTAAAAATATTTTTCCCCCGTACAGTGTTGCCATTGCTCGCTTTAAAATAGTCGAGTTTGTTAATCAAAAATTCGTTGAAGTATTACAAAATATGAAATCGTTAATAAAAGAAATTGCAAATTCCAAATTACGGCTTCCAGATGCCCATATTCTATGGAAGATTACGTTGTTCAAATTTTGATGGCTCTAGCTACCGTCGTTTTATCACAATGCGAGAAACATACGTACAATCAATCATGCAGATATTCATCATTTAATTTCTTTAAATATAATACAGGGCTCTAATGTTTGGTAGCAACAATTTGAAAAGTGATTCGCCGTTTATAGCTTTGAATACAAAATGCCAAAACGAAATTAATTGTCCTTCAGGGCAAATTGCCCCTTTGGAGAAAAAAATAAAATGGCGTTGAAAATTAATTAATAGGTAAATATAAAATTGAAAAATAAAAATGAAATCTTAAAGACTTTAAAGGTTCTCGAAAGCGCTGTTTTAAAGTTTAATGCACGGTTTATCGGCAGAGATTATCAATAGAGATGGTCCTGGTAGAATAGCGAAATATTTTATAGGAATACTAGATGAATATACATTTAGACTAACATTGCTGTATATCTTCTGTATATTAGAAAAAAAAATCTGATGTGTGTATCACTTGACTTCCTTGTACAGAATATTAAATTACACGCATTTTGCATTTCATTTAAACTTATTGAACTGAATTAAATCTACTTCATCGATAACGCATAAACCACAATAGAATAAATGCACTCTTTAAAATTCACTATATTTGTTTACCACAGCGACACTCTGGCGTTAGCTTCACTTAACAGCGTTATATCTCATTCATTTTATAACTCATCAGAATGCACAAAAATTATATATATCATCTGGAGAATTATCTAATCGTTGCCACATGTTCTATTCAAATACTAATAATAAATCTAAAGCGATGTGTAAAAAGAAATTAAACAAACAAACAAAAAAGAAACAGTTTTTCACAGACGATTCAGTATTTCTCATTCAGATAATTCAATTGTCACATCGCATGCAAAAATACATAAAAACTCAAAATATCTATATTAAAAATTGCGATGTAAATCTTAAACGCTTATTTCCTCGAATAAATCCAATATTCTCCTAAACAAATCCAATCTCTCAACAAATCCTAACCTCTGAACAAACTCCTAACCAATCTCTCAACAAATCCAATATTCTCCAAAGTTTCAAATATAAACAAATATGTCCGCCATGAGAATAATTATTAGGCTTAGCTGCTTTTAAATTGTTGATAATTCTACAAATCTTGCATGTAAATTTACTAAAGGCATAAAATCCTTAACCAGAAGATATGTAATTCAATATAATTCAATCATTTTTATAGCAAAAAATGTGCAATTTACCAACATACAGGGTGTTTATAAAGTCCCGGATCCATTTTGATGTTTAATAAAATAATGAAGATATAAAGAAACTTATTGCATTTATTGATGGAATAACTTATATATTTTCCTTTTCAGGTTTGAATATCTTTACTTTTGTAAATATCGTCTGCGCGTGTGGTTAATTTCAGATAATTTCATTTTCCAATCTAAGTATCGTCTGCTTATTAATTGCATTTTTCTCTCTTTTGTTTTTGATCTGAAAACCCCCATGAATACCGTGAGGCACAAAAGGATTTTCCAAAGGTTAATGTGTGGTGTGGACTAATGCACGACCGAGTCACTGGGCCTTTCTTTTTTACAGAAAAGACGGTCTCATCAGTCGTATACTTAGACATGTTGGAAAAGTTCGTATTTCCACAACTAGAAGAGCTTCAGCCACATGTCTTTTTGAAACGAGATGGTGCACCACCTCATTAGGGTACCATCGTTCGTAGTTCTTTGAATGACCATTTTACAGGAAGATGGATTGGGCAAGGAGGTCCAATCCCTTGGCCACCCAGATCACCTGATATAACGCCGCTGGACATTTTCCTTTGGATACTTGTAAAGGACAACATTTACAGGAGGAGAGTGTTTAACATTGATGACCTAAAAGCCCCAAATTACAACCGCAATAGCCTCTGTGGACGCCGACATGCTTGCCGGTACCTGGCGTGAAATTGAATATCGACTTGATATTCTCCGTGCGACGAAGGGGGCACACGTGGAAGTTCATTGACAAAGGTCATGAAACTTTTTCAATCTATCTAACCATTTATGTTATTAATTTTAATCTATCTGTATTATTTTATGAGTTATTAAACATCAAAATGGATCCGCGACTTTATAAACACCCTGTATAAGAATAAAAAAACTGAGCTCACCGAGCCAAGTAACAGAGTCGATATATATATACATAAATTTATATACTTTTGGTGCGGCCGATTGCAACGAAAATAGGAGGTGCACATCTACATGTTATAGCAGTCCTTATACAAAATTTCAACGTTCTGAGGCTACTCGTTTTTGAGTTATGCGAGATACATACATACACACGTACGTATGTGCGCACAGAAAAATCTCTTCAGAATAAATTTTTAATCAGTTTTATAATTTTGGTGGGGGGAACAAAAAAAAACTTTGTTCTTACGTACGAATTTCACTCAAAAACATCATTAAATTGCATTCCATAGCGATCAAAATAGATATGTTCGTTGAAATATGATACCCGAAATTTTTCGCGATTACAATACTTCCTTTTTACTTCGTACAGGGAAGTAAAAACATACAACATAATTCTCTAAAAATATTGAATGTTCTTCATTAGTTATATCATGCAATAAAAATATTTTTATTTAACTGAATCAGATTGAAAAGTACAAAACAATATTATTTAGGACTGCATCTATTGTTATTAAATAGCTTACTTTGTTCATCTATAGCATCTTGCATTTGCGGTGTATTTTTCTTAAATTTTGAAAGATAACATTTATTTTACATTTGTACTCATTTTGCCGAATGACAATAAATTTGAACGAAAAGTGAAACAACGCAACACCGCGTTTTCAGACCATAAAAGCCCTTTTGGGGAAGAGAAGAAATATACGAAAAGTTTGACTTCCATTGCGACAAAAATTTGCCATGATATTTAATTCCAAAGTTCAAAATTTTTTTTAAGCAACAAAAACAATTTTTATCGAGTTCCTTGATTAGTCGGTTAAAACATAAATAACACTATTTTAGTGACATTCCTTTGTGATTTACTAGAGTGTAAACATGATTAAAATTTTGCTACATTTGGCACAAAGCATTTCCACTCAAATACCTTACATGTTTTCAAAAGCCAAATATATTTTAACCCACAGACGGACATGCAGTTTTAATACTCTTAGAATCATGTTCTATTGTACGAAAAGAAATTCACTGGAATAGAAATATTGTTCACTTTTAAGTCCTGCAAACTACTTTTCGAATTAGTTGTATGCCAGTATTTGAAGCCTTTTTCTGTTACTGTGAATAAGATCTTCATTTCGAGCAAATTTCGAGCAACTCAAAACTTTACACGATACTCTGCGCGTCGGTGCTCCTCGCTTAATCTATCAATATCAGAAATCTTTTCCTAAACTAAATTTTTAGTTATATACAGATTCAAATACTTCGTTCTCCCTGAATTTCCAAGAAAGATTTTCTTAAATTTTAAAATTAAATATCTCGGTTAACTTGTGCCGTAAGAAAGGCAAAAAGTTTTAAAGATTAGGATGAAAGTTTACGAAATATAATTATAGAGGCTGGGGATCATGTAAAATATTAGATTTCGAGAGTTTTAAAACACTGATCTTTTAATTTCGAAGGTTTCAAAAATTAATATTTATATTACTTAAAAATTTATTAGCGGAAATTTATGTCTACGATTCATCACACTTTTATTTCAAGCAATACAAGACAAAACTTTCATGTAAAAGAGATAAAGGAATGTGAACAATATTAACATTTAATTCATTGTACCCAGTCATTTGGCTTTTGATTATTTCCTATTACTAAAGTACACACTATAAAAGTGTTCACATTAAAAAAGTGTTTGATTTATAAAACAATAATGTACTAAAAATTCTTCTCTGCAGCGAAATATGTACATCTTCTCTTTAAAATAAAACTTTAAGTTTACGTCAAGCTTTAAGTATGCTTTAAAAATGTTCGTTTTAAACCGAATTATGATTAGATGGTTCTAATGCATATTTCCCAATTCTTTTCTCTTCATCATTAGTCCAAAGAGGAAATTATCCCTGAAGGACTATTAATTTTGTTTTGGCATTTTGCGTTGAAAACTATAAACGGCAAATCACTTTTCAAATTGCTGCTACCAAATATTACAGCCCTGTATTATATATAAAGAAATTAAATGATGAATATCTGTATGATTGTATGTATGTTTCTCGCATTGTGAGAAAACGACGGTACCTAGTACCATCAAAATTTGAACAACATAATCTTCCATAGAATATGGGCATCTCGAAGCCGTAATTTGGAATTTGCAATTTGTTTTATTAACGATTTCATATTTTGTAACACTTCAACGAATTTTTGATTAACAAACACGATTATTTTAAACCGAGCAATGGCAACACTGTGCGAAAAAAAAAACATTTTTATCTCCAGCGTACGAGACTCTATATCGGAAATTCTAAAAGATATGCTCATTTTAAAATTATTTTGCGATATTGTTGTTGAACTGACTTTTATGGTTTGTGTACATAGAACATGACATTTAATAACTAAAAGTAACACACAAAACGTTAATAAAATGCTCGTAACTTAAAATCTGAAATATTTCAGATTTTTGTTATTACATAACTTTTAATTTTTCTCTTGTTTTAGGAGCAGCAGCGAAATCCTCGCAAATTCCTAGATACGTAGCTATGTTTATAAAGTTCAGCACTACGTTTCCGGTTTTGAATACTGAACAGCAATGAACACACAAGGCAATATCCTGGACATCTCTTCGGAGGTAAGTTCATCACATGATATTCAAGGCACTTTTGCATGAATACTTTGAAAACAAAGAAAATGATTTCTTACACAAAAGTAAAAAACTGATGTGTACATTACATGACTTCCTTGTACTGAAAATACGAATTTTGCATTTCATTTAAATTTATTGGATTGAATTAAATCGTTTCCGTCGATAGCTCATAAACCACAATAGAATAAATGCCCTTTTTAAAATTCACTATATTTGTTTACCATAGCGACACTCTGGAGCTAGGTTCACTTAACAGCGTTACATCTCATTCATTTTATAACTCAGAATGCACAAAAATTGTGTATATCATCTGAAGAATTGTCTAATCGTTGCCACGTGTTCTATTCAAATACTATGATAAATCTAAAACGATGTATAAAAGAAATTAAACAAACAAAAAAGCAACAGTTTTTCACAGACGATTCAGTATTTCTCATTCAATTCAGATCTTATTCGCAACAAGACAAAAAATACATAAAAACTCAAAATATCTATATCAAAAATTACGAATATTATTTCCTCGAATAAATTCCGATTTAATTCGCAATAATAAAAGTAAGCGTTATCCTTATTGCTGCGAAGGTTAGTTTCTCTAGATTAGCAACAGATCTACTATTCTGCTAAGTTTAAAATGTAAGCAAATGCGGTTTTAGTTTCTGTAATTTCTAGCAAGTCTTTTACTTGTTTACCTTGCTGTAATTATTCAGCGTTCTGAGACTGAACGGTACGGATTGGTCGGCTAAGAGGGATAAGTTGGCGCCAAACTATTTTGGCCTTTAAAATTTGGCTAATTTTTTTGGCGGCAATGAAAGTACTAAGATGCGATTTTTAAACGTAAACAGAATAGTAACTTTTAAGTTTTGCAGTAGTGAAACGTCGTTATTTTACGTAAACAGAATAGCAAAATGAGATAATAAAATACTAAATGAGTAAAATAAAATCCAACAGCTTTGCGAGTAGAAACATCTACGTAATTCATCATTTACTATCTATATAATTCATCATAAAACAGTAGAATGGACAATTCTTGCAAATAATTATTGAGTAAATAAATATATACACTTACCAGATTAGAGCACTGCGAATTGAGTTTTAAACGTAACAGAATAACAAATTTTTGTTTACAGGGGTGAACAGTGATTATTATGCAGAATAGTAAATGAAATTGATTAAATGATAAAACAACGTCGTGGTATTCAATACACTAAACAACTTTCATTCAAAACTTCAAAACTTTAAATATTCCACATCATTGGATAACCAAATGCAAAAAATATATATATATAAATATAATATTAAACATATATAATAATAATAATATTAAACAGTAAAACTTTTTAAAACAAACACTGCATTTCAGAATTAAATTTAAAAAAAAAAATTCTTCTGGCTATACTAAATTCGCACTCTTACAATTACCGAAATAAATCTCTAGGTTTGCCATAATAAAACATACAGCCGGAAACCACAACCAAATAAAAATCGCGCCAAATAAAAAACCCTCACCAAGTTTGCCGCTTACCCCGATTACGGAATATTAACCGATTGGTCAATAATTCATCCAGTAATCTGAAAAGAAATGGCCAGTTTTTAAATTATGCCAAATTGAGTTTGATCTCATAACGTTTGTTATAAATACTTACTAAAAAGCTTTGTATGAATTGAAAAGTGAAGGAATGCTTAAATTTTCTCACATATTGTTTTAATCTCTTATTAAGTTACTTAATTGTAAAATAACTTACACCCAGGCAATAGTCTTATGCATAATTAATAGGCAGATACTGTAACACAGTGGAATAGTTTAGTAATATTATAATCAATCTTGCTCTGGTGCTAAATCGGTGTATTCTCGCCTCTGATTTTTAACACGTTTATGACTCGTATACATATTTTTAAGCTCAGTGGTCTGAAGAGGAAAACAGAAACAGATATTAAAGCTAAATCTTAAGAGAACAAAGTAATGAAAGCTTATGGATGCATTAATTTTAGAACAAAAAGACGCCTAAAAGATGACTTTAGTCATGCCATGTAGCTAAGCTTATCGGTCAAGTTAGTATAATTTATATTCGTTTTAATTTGGAATTTTTTACTTATCATGAAAATATTTTATATGCTTAGAAATCTTTGTAAAAGAGAATAAAAAGAAAAGCGTGTGCATGAGGAGTATTTTTGTTTTTAATCGGATTGCTAATATACACAGTGTCCAAAAAAGTCTTTATGCAGCCTGTAGTTTAGCAGTTGTTGATCATAGATATATACTTCGAGTTACAAAAGTGTTTTAAATTATGCCAAATATCCATATTTCGACATTTTAAAATTTAAAAGTTAAGTTGGAAGACAAATAAGCCAATGTAAGATTTAATATTAAACAAACGTTCAATCTTAGCATGGCGTACATGTGGTGTCTTGCGATTTTTGTTAATGGGATCACAAAGAACGAAACGCTTGCTTGAAATTTTGTTTTCTGTTGATAACTACAGATGAGGGCGTTGTTATGCCTACCAAAATTGAAATGATGATGCTGTGAGTAAATCATAAGTGCATGAGTGGCTTTCCAAATTACAAAATGGCGAAATATCGCATGAAAGAGCATAAATGAGTAAACATTAAAAACATAAGGTAATCTATTAATAAAAATCATTGAAAGATCACTGACAAAATATTTGAAGAAATTCTGTCTGTCCGACATTTCTTAGTGAAGAACAATATACTGCATGTGTCACACTCACGTTACTCATCAAATCTTCTTGCTCATTGTTGCTTTTTTCTATTTCTGTAGATAAAGAAAGCTCTCAAAAAGTAATTTAAGAAATAAAAAAGGCAATTCAGTGATGTTACTAAGATACAAGAATAAGTGACTGGAATAATATTCCATACTAATAACTCAAGAAATGTTTTCGTGTTCACCGCAGTAAACATAAATTATAGGGAAATATAGTATATCAATGCTGGTAGAGGACACTGTACGAAACTAAAAACAAATCTGGTTATTTTTAGCTATACCCTCACAGGTTGTTCTCGTTTTCAGTCTATAAAAGTTATTTGTATTTTCTTTCGAATAAGCCAGTCATTTGTTTACCTGACCCGATCTTCGTTGTTCGGTACCACTGAAACCGATCAATTAGAAATGTTATTATGATCGACATAACAGTGGCTCAATCTAACAACTTTATAGCTAAATGTATATCCTAAGCACGCACGCGTAGTGACTTCTTAAGTGCATGTTCCTGAACAAATTCGTATTTTATAATTAAAAAAAATTCTAGATTTAAATAGAAGTTTCTTCACTTCATATCTTGCATTTTCTGTAATCTATCTATATATAATCTATAAAATCTATAAATCGTTTTGTTTAATACATTTTTACAATTAACTGTTGCATATGCTGAAATTTGTCATAATTTTAAATAAATGAATGTAGTCCTTTAATAACTCTATTTCTTTGTTTATTTATTTTTAGCTGAAATCCTTTCATTATAAATTTACTTTTAATCAATTATGAAGCCGTCTATAAGTATTAAAAGGGGCGTTTTCTCTTCTGTGTAATTTAATTAAACAGCACAGTCATCTTTTCACTCAAACTTGCAAAAATATAATCCTTTCCTACACTGTCAGCTAATAAAATACTGTATTAGATCTGTGATGCAAATTTTCAGTAATATAGATTCTTTAAACAACGAACTCTGCTCAGAATGTTAGTCTAATGTTTATTTTATAAGATTCGTTTTTCAGTTGAAGATTCTGCATTCGTCTTCGTTTGAATTCATTTTCAGACTTTTGTAATTTCTATTAGCCATAAAGTTTTTTGTAATAATTTAGATGCTTTTTTTTTCCCGAGGGGTTCAGAAAAAAATCCATTGAATCTTTTTAGCTTGCTAAAATGCTCTTTTCGCATTTTATTCCTGAAGAAAGTTATAAAATATTGAAATAATTTTAACAAAGATCTTTACACTGCAGAAGGTTTTGTACACTTGAGAAGCTAGCTGTTAATTTGAGATGCAAACATATTCGAGGAAAAAAAATCCTTGCCTAGAGTTTAGTGGAAAAAAAATTTTTTTTGAGCTATTCGGGTTTTTAATCAAAAGTTACTGAGTTCGCATAAAATATCAGAACAACAATTAAGCCTATTAACCTTTAACTGGCAAATATCTTTCTGTTATCACGAATCTTCACAAAAATAAACCTGAATTAACTATAAATTTAAGTAGATTGACTTTTAGAGTAATATTTTTAAAAATTTGTTATAGCCCTTAAAATAGGAAAACCAATCTCTAATTAAAAAAATTCTGTCATTGTTTTATGGTCAACATTCATTCAATTAGCGAATATTTATTTTAATCCTTTATAATGGAGTAGGGATGACGAAATTCCGCTTTAAGTGTTATTAATAAAAATTACTCTATTACTATTATCCATTTGTATTATGAATTCTTGTTTCTTTTGCATATTTTAATTCTTCAGAATTTATTAAGATCAATTTAATCATAACTTCAAGTTTCGGATTGCATTTCTTTTATTTAATTTTTAAATTTAAAAACTAAAATTCAGTTATGCAAAGTAACCTAAGTAGCTACACAATTCTAAAAGCTGAATATTCTGCTCCGAAATATTCATATTCTAAAAAATCTGCTACGTTCTGTGATTGATTGACCTAGATCCATTATTAAAGTGTCTTATAGATTGCTTACAATAATGACTTTCCAACATGCTATTCATGTACAATAGTAAAAGTAGTATTTCGCATCTATGAGCTAATCTTCAAAATAATAAAAAAGAGTCTGCTTATAATGCTGCAGTAAAACTTGGTAAGATTTTGTAAGTGTATTTCCACACAAAAATAAACCTGAATTAACTACAAATTTAAGTAAATTGACTTTTAGAGTGATATTTTAAAAAACTTTTTATAGTCCTTAAAATAGGAAAACTAATCTCTAATAAAAAAAAATTCTGGCACTGTTTTATGGGCAACATTCATTCAATTAGCGAATATTTATTTTAATCCTTTATAATGGAGTAGGGATGACGAAATTCCGCTTTAAGTATTATTAATAAAAATTACTTTATTTATGCCATTTGTATAATGAATGCTTGTTTCTTTTGCATATTTTAATTCTTCAGAATTTATTAAGATCAATTTAATCATAACTTCAAGTTTCGGATTGCATTTCTTTTATTTAATTTTTTAATTTAAAAACTAAAATTTAGTTATGCAAAGTAACCTAAGTACCTACACAATTCTAAAAGCTGAACATTCTGCTCCTAAATATTCATATCCTTAAAAATCTGCTACGTTCTGTGATTGATTGACCTAGATCCATTATTAAAGTGTCTTATAGATTGCTTACAATAATGACTTTCCAACATGCTATTCATGTACAATAGTAAAAGTAGTATTTCGCATCTATGAGCTAATCTTCAAAATAATAAAGAAGAGTCTGCTTATAATGCTGCAGTAAAACTTGGTGTAGAATACAAAATGAGAAACCATTGAAGTACTCAATTAAGTGTAAGAGCAACGTAATTTGTAAAGAAACCGTAAATATTACGAATATATAATAATTAAAGATAATTTTCAACTTCCTAATCACTTACCGAAGTTATAACGTCTCATATTCTTAGCAAACATAAGCTAACTAGACGTTAACAGAGAGTGTAAGGAATTATCCTAAGTGACAAAGTCCAGAGAAAACGTGTAAAGAGCCCTTTATTAACTCAACATTATTCGCAGATGGTACTTTCTTGTGCTTACAAAAGCCAGCACTTTTGGCTTAACTCAAAAAGTAACGAGTAACTTAAAATAGGTTAAAATTTAGTTAGCAGATAGGTTCTGACACGTAAAAGTAGACATAAACAAGCGTAATGGCTAAAGAAATGTTCGAGTCTCCTAATCATTTAAAAAGAGACCCTTTCCTGAGTATTCAGATTTTCCAGCTTACGGTGGTCTAGAGTTTCTGCTTCAGATTGTGATGAGGAAAGCGACAGACAGAACACAGTTTCCATGTCTACGCCATCATATTCAGAGATTGCTTCCTAAGTCTCTTCCCTAATTCTAATTTGTGGATTCCTGAATTAGTTGGATGTTTCGAACCCGCATTCGAGCGTGCTGAGTCGAGAGTGTACCTCTGGGTTTTGCGACCGATGAACCTTGATGTGGTATGAAGTAGTGTACTCCCCTGTTAGTGTGATGTCATTTAAAACTTGTCAGGACTATTTTTCGAAGGAACATGTTAACTTATAACTAAGAAAAGAAGTCGTAATTCTGCCTAAACTCTAGATATCATCCTACGTAAGAACCTCACCACAGCGTGCAGAAATGATTTTGCAGTCTCTGAAAGAGGAACTTATGTTTAATTCTACCTAGCTTAAGTTCTTTTTCACTGTTTTGAGTAATAAATTCACTCATCATTTGAATGTCTTGTCTAATACTTTCTAGTTAATTTAATGCCCATCAGTTATTAGCTTACGTTATATTTGTGTAAAACATATAACGAAATAGTAATTACAGGTGAGGAAATAAATTATTGTGTTACATAGAAAATAGAAATAAAATAATTTTTAAGAAAATAGAATAAAATAAAAACTGATATTTGTAATTTTGTGCTATGTTATTAATCTATCTACCGTAGTAAAGCTTTATGAATTCTGAATTGTTTTTATCACCATCGAACCTGGGTGTAATATATTTGAATCAGTTAAGAGAAAGTTAAAAAATCAATTCAAGGTCAATCGCTGTTTTTTTCATATATGAATAAAATATTGTTACAGAACATATGTAGGGGCGCTAAAATTCTGTAAGTGATTAAGGCCCAGTAAAAGTCTTAATCCAACCTTGACTGCACATCAGTGACCAGTTCATTCATCGCAAGTTATTGTCAACGTGCAGGTGAACAGTGACCAGCGCTAGTGATATCTTCGATTTAGTTTTGCTTTAATATCTAATTTAATATTAATTTGCGCTTATATATTTAAATACGCTATATATAATATATCGAAGTGGTAATTTGTATTAACATTTACATAATTATTCAAGGGCTATTAATTTTTTGCTTCGGTTCACTATAAATGGCGTACCACTTTTTAAATTGTTGCCACCAAATATTATCGCCCTGTGTTCTATTTAAAGAAATTAAACAATGAAGAATCTGCGTAAATGTATGTATGTTTCTTGCACTGTGAAAACACGATGCTACCTAGAGCCACGAAATTTTGGATAACGTAATCCTTCACCCGAACAAGGTAACCTGGAAGCCGGAATTTTGAATTTACTATCTATATCATATTTTATACTACTATAACGAATTTTTGATTAACAAACGCAACCAGTTCAAAGCGAAAAATGGCAATACTATACGAAAAAAAAAGTTTATCTCCAGGGCACAAAACTGTCTATCGGAAAGATAACTAGCGGGCTGCAGCCAAAGCAAAATTTACAAGTTCTATGTACACCTGAAAAGAAAATTTATAAAAACATTTCAGTATGAATGCAATCAGTTCAGTCTTTCGAAGTAACAATCAATTCGTAAATATGTTTTTGTTGGCAAACCAGGTAACAAAAACTTTTGACACTTTAGGTTAATACATATACGTATGATGTCAGGATTTAAATTTAATGTAATATAACAAATTTTTCTCTATATCAATGAAAGAATTGTAGTAGTATCACATCGTGTCAATTATCCTAACGTGAAACAAAAATGTTGCCAACAACAGCTATTTATTTCAAATGCTGACATTAACAAAAAATGTTCGACATACAAATATGTCGCATGTACTCGCGTGCCTTCTTCAACGTCAGAATATGACCTGTATAATAATAAGTTTAATGTTTGGCAATGCTATTTTTAATTCATATTTTGTAAAATTTCAAATTTGTATTAACAACCTCTACGATTTGAAAGCGAGCACTGGCAACACTTATCGAAAAATAGCAGATTTTTGTCTCTAGTGCGTGAGACTGTTGCTACTAGGAAAAATGAGTGCGAAAATTAGCGCTTTCAGAGTTTTTAATTAATATCTCGGCTGCTTAAAGTATGAAGAGGAGAATGGTTAAAATGGCTTTCCGCGAATTTTTGGAATCCTGAATAATGCATTTAATAAATGGCAATGTTATATTTAGCCCAAAGAGTGTTAGCCCAGAAGGGCTATTAATTTCGTTTTGGCATTTTGCGTTGATTCACTATAAATGTCGGTTCACTTTCCAAATTGTTGCCACCAAATATTAGAGCCCTGTATTAGATTTCAAGCAATTAAATAATGAAGAATCTGCATAAATGTTTGTATGTTTCTCGCATTGTGATAAAACAACGGTACTAGAGCCATCAAAGTTTCAATAACGTACGTCTCCACGCGAATATGGGCATCTGGAAGCCCAGATTTGCAATTTGTTTTATTAACGATTTCATATTTTGCAACACTTTAACGAATTGTTTTTTGATTAACGAACTCAACGTTTTCAAAGCGAGTAATGGCGACACTGTACGGAAAAAAAATTATCTCCAACGCGCGCGACTGTGAATCGGAAATTCTGAAGGTACGCTTATTTTAAAATTATTTTGTGATATTGCTCTTGAACTGAATTTTCTGGTTTAAGTGTGAAGAACATGATATTTAATAAATAATGGTAACCCACAAAACGTAAAAAAACTCGCCTTTGGGCGTAATGTAAAAACCGAAAGCTTTCAGATTTTTTTTTATTTCATATTTCGTAAAGCTTACAAATTTTTTATTAACAAACTCTATGATTTGAGCGATTTGAAAGAGTGCAGTGGCAACACTTTCGAAACAAAACAGATTTTTATCTCCAGGGTCTGAGACTGCTACCACTCGAAAAAATAAGGGCGAAAATTACCGTTTTCAGAGTTTCTAATTAATATCTAGGCTGATTAAAGTCGCACGAAGATGAGAATGTTCAAAATGGCTTCCCACAATTTTTTGAAATCCAGGGAGTAACTCTCTCCAAACTCAACTCCTCGCATTCCGGAGGAGATGATGCGACAAACAAACAAAGAGACGCGACTAAATTTTAATAGTATTGTTGCGTGCGTACGGTTTCGTTATGGATTGAATGCACAAGGCGTTAAAAAGTTAACAAAAATTTATTCTTTCCACAAGAAATAAAACGATTTTTAGGTGGTTTAAGGCCGAAGAACATGTTGTTTAATAAATAAAGGTAACTCACGAAAAGTTAAAAAAAAGATCTTTTGAGCGTAATATGGAATTTGAAATTCTTCAGATTTTTTCTTTTTTTTTAATTAATTAAATGTGTTTCTAAATTTACATATTTTGCACCTGGTATAGAATCATTTGGGGTTTTATTTTAACAAATATACTAAATAGAAAAGAAAGGGAGTTGGTTGCTATTGTTTAGGATAAATTTCGAGTTCTGTGGCCAAAAAACATTAACTTGAAAAATAACATTTTAGAAAAGAAAGGAAATTGTAGAATTATTATAGAAAATGCACTAAAATTGAGCTTTATATTGATAAACTAATTAAAATTTATTTGTGATTTAAACTTCTGGTAATTTCATGGCTTAAAATACAGGGAAAAAAGACAAAATAAAATATTTCCATTTTTGTTAGCCCAAATGGGCGTCAGTCCAGAAGGGCTGTTAATCTCAAAGGCAAAGCAGCATTTTGCATGCAATCACTTTGAATGTTCGAATGGTTTTTTTTAACTTGTTGTCACCAAATATTATCGCCCTATATTATATTTAAAGAAACTAAATAATGGGGATCTACATGAATGTATGTATGTTTCTCGCACTGTGAGAAAACAACGGTACCTCGAGTCATCAAATTTTGAATAACATAGTCCTCCACCCAAACATGGGCCCCTGGAGGCCTATAATATCGACTTTGTTTTATTGTCTATTTCATATTTTGTAAAACGTTAACGAATTTTTGATTCAAAAACTCAACAATTTCAAGGCGATGGATGGGAACACTGTGTTCATGCTATGACGTCTTATTTAAAGGGGCCTTCATGGGAGCATATTTAAAACGCTGCTTATTTATTTATTATTGTTGTTGTCGTTGCGTGCATGAGTTCCCGCAAACTTGTTCTTCGGATCGTTCAATTAAGATTTTATATACTTCGTTTTTAATGCTAATGCAAAATTATTACCATTTTTATTTTATAATTTTTAAATAATTTTAAATAAACAAAATTTATTTGAGCATTTTGAATTTCTTTTATAGTTTTACACTGGCAATCTATTTCATCCGATAACTGATAGATACACTCTTAGACAAAAACGACGCACCGAGAAGATATAAAGCAAATTGGACACAAATTGATATGCATACAGGTTTCGACGGAAAATGCAAAATTTTGCATTTTGACTGCCAATGAATGAACAGTTGTCGTTACAACGCATCTGATCTGCGCAACTGGCAGGCTATTTAAAAGTAGAAATTACGATTCCAGGTCATAAATTCTTCACGAATTTCATTCCGTGTACTCTGGTAGACAGTAACTATGCCTCGCATACAGGTGCGCCAACGATATCCGCAGATGTCAGAATTTGAGAGAGGCCGTGTAGTTGGGCTCAGAAGCTGGCTGGTCTTATCGGCGAATAGTTTGACGCTTGAGCAGGAGCGAGGCCACTATTATACGATGTTGGCAGGAATAGGGGAACCATGGCCGCATACAGCGTCAAGAAGGAAGCGGTAGGCCTAGAGAAACTACAGAACGTGAAGACCGAGCAATCGTCAGAGCGGCACTCACAACCCCAGATGCGTCATTCTCATCGACTAGTGCTTCAGTGACCGCAAGGACCATTCATAGACGGCTCACAGAAAGGGAGCTGAGGTCACGGCGCCCCTTGCGCCGACTACCATTGACCTCAGTACAACGTGAAGCCCGTTTGCAGTGGTATCGGACTCTTGCACTGGAATTTCACTGACTGGAGTAAAATAGCCTTCAGTGATGAGTCCCGCTTTGAACTGAGCCCTGATGACTAGCCAAGGCGAGTCTGGAGACGCCCCGGACAGCGGTGTGATACCAACCTGACTGTCTTCCGGCAGAAAGGCCGTCAACCAGGAGTGATAGTCTGGGGCGCCATTTCATTTCATAGTAGGACCCCTTTGGTTGTCATCCGTCGCAACCTTACAGCACAGCGGTACGTCGACGAAGTTCTAAGGCACGTTGTGTTTCCCTTCATATCACGCCACCCTGGGTTTACATTTCAGCAAGATAATGCCCGCCCCCACACTGCACATGTTTCTACTACTTGCCTTAGTGCTTGCCGAGCATTACCTTGGCCAGCAAGGTCGCCGGATCTCTCTCCTATTGAGCATGTTTGGAGCATTCTGGGCAGGGCCCTCCAACCAGCTCGGAATGTTGACTATCTAACGACTATCTCATGTCACGTACTAATACAGTTAAGTGTGATTATAATACTGTACATTCGTCATAGGATAATATTAGATTGACACTCAATTGAAATTGCACATTTGTACTTTAAGTATCCAGCCTTCATATATTTGGAGCTTCGGTTGACCGGATTGCTTTTTCTTGCTCCTAGGCGAGTTAGGTTAGCTGTTAAACAACAGCTTTGCTAAGCCATTTTACTGATTTAAGTAATATAAAAAAGATAGTATAGAACAGTTTGTATATATTTGTATATTTTAACTTTTTGCAGGAAATCTGAATTTTACTTCCATTTTTTCTTAATTTTTGTACGCATTCTAAAATTTTCAGTTCATTATATTACCAATAAAAATAATTATGATTAGCGAAACTCAACCGGCATTTTTAGGTTACAGGAAAAGAAAAAATTAATGTACAAATGGGCACGAAATGTTTCTTAAAATTTTGCTGTGTAATATGATCTTTAGCAAGTTGACAATAAATATCTTTAATTGTTACGCTTAAAAAAAGAAAAGAAAGAAAGGAACTGTATTTAATGAATTAATGCCATATCTCTGAAATAAGAGTTATAGCGGTTATCAGTAGTCTCAGAAAAGGAAAAACAAAGATTACCAGGTTTTCTCTTCTCGATCAGAAATCTTTGAGAGTGTAACATCACTGACTCATAGTCTACTCAAAATTTGTCTACTGCTATTGCGAAAAACCGCAGGCTAATTTTTTACACGTTTAATACTTTTACTGTTAGCTGAAGCATTTACATTTTTCGTTAATACGCGTAGCATATTCTGAATGAAAATGACTAGAAATCATTAAGCTTGGATTCAAACGGAACTTACCTCTGTTTCTAGATAGTATTCACAAAATGGCGTATTGATTTTGTTCCACAGGACATCATAAATTTAGCGATAACACAATTAAACCTACAGTCTAGCAGAAGAATAAATCGAACTCTCGTAAGATTAAGTAAAACGAACGCGCTTAGTAAGTATTACGAGCACGAACGCAAAAAATAAATAAAGTACAGTAATCTAATCATCAAATCGTTGTGCAATCATCAATTCGTGTATCTGAGCTTTCGCTTGCTCATGCGGTCAATCGGCAAATCGTTTAATATTCGAATTATTCTTTTTTCCTTCTCTGAATAGTTTCGACTTGCGTGTTTAGAAAATAAAAGCTATGCATAATGATGCATTTAAATGCAAATTTATTCAAGGAGCAAGCATTTTCGAAACCTGGAGCCACAAATTATCATTTTATTAACACGCCATTTTTTAGTATGAGGAAAATATAATCAACAGTCAATCAATCAGAATTTTG